>JAZGTJ010006117.1:0-25768 GCA_036877575.1 Botia almorhae | reverse complement strand
TGCCATCCAGTGGCCAGGAGAATACTTGGTTGGTGATCCCATAGAGAGTGCCCTCTGCCTCTCTGGAGAGGAACTGCAGATGAAGAAAAAGGATCTTTACACTACCAATCCCAAATTATTATGCAGAGACTGTGTAAGCTCTTGTTAAATTGATTGCCTCAAATTGTGTAAACATTGTGCTTCTGTGGCGCTATCAAAGCTTTGCTCTGTATGTTTTAAAGCTTGAGTTTTCAAAGTAAAACAACAATTTAAGCAGGTTTATGGTCTTGCTTTTGTTTTCCTTTGTGTGATACAGAAGAAGGGAGGAGATGGGTATTAATCTGCCTTACCCTGCAATGTCAAAACTTCTCGCTGACCTACATAAAGCCCCAGACCAGTGCTGGAGAAACACAGAGGAACCATGATGTGTTAGGAATGAGCAGAGTAATTTGAGTTCTGAAGTACAGCGAGGGTGGGGCGGCTCCATTTACTGAAGGTTTCCTGAGGTCACGGATCACACAGTTTTCCGAACAGGAAGTTCCTGTCACTTTTTGGATCAATGCAAGTTGATTGATCTTCATGCTAATGCTAAGGACGGCTTTGAGGAAATTTCAAAAGTGAAACTGAAAAGAACATGATAAATCAAAGTGGCAGGTCACCTGGCACATCTGCAGACGCAAAATACAAATTAGGCTATTTTTGTTCCTCTTTAATGGGAAGCCTGTAATGAACTGACACTGGTCCTCAAATTAAAGCTCAAAATAATTGGCTCATCATTACCGTAGGAGTTTCATTTTCTGTGTTCAGCTGAGGGGATGGAACCATCCTACACATTCTATAGGGTTTAATGATCATTTGTAATGATCGTTTTGGGCCTTGCTTTGTATCCAGCGATGAAATACTTGTTTGAGTTACTGTATATTAAATGACTGTAAGTTAAATTACTGTATATTTTACATCTGCAGTGCAGGAAGTGAGATCAGAGAGGTGATGGAGAGAGGTGAGATTTTAACCTGTATTAAATCTAGGATATTCTGAATGAAAGCTTTAAGAGTGACGCGCTGTTTCTGCAAAAATGTTATGTTCAGCTCTCAGTCTGAAACTAGACAGCTTTTAAACGGTCAGGAAGAGTTGTAGATGAAAATGTTTTCATTATGTTGCATACGTCTTTGTTAGATGTTCTGGTAGGGAAAATGGATATCAAAATACTGACTTACGAACTTATATATAACTTACGACTTACGAATATACGTTTTATATAACCAATCAGACTGACATCAGACAGCTTTTGAAAAAATATTAACCGATAATATTGTATCAGTGTCTCTCCAAATGTTAAGACTGTATATGTTTTAAAAACTACACTAATACTCATGAATACTAATGAGATCATCTTGAAATGTAACCAGAACTCTTAAACCGAATAGGATTAACATGAAGGATGTAGGATTTATCGCTTATCGCCGGTTTTAATGTGTCACGCTTGGTTTGGAAACAATGTTAAACTGTTCTGATCACATTTGCTGCTAAAACCACACAGTCTTTCATCCAGTCTGTTCCCCTACAGGAACAGCAGCACGGCCGTCCTAATTCAACTTATCTGAATTAGCAGCAGAATGTATGTATGTATGTATGTGGAGTGTTTTTTGCTCTGCTACTAGCGTTGAAATCTCTAACCCTATAAGTACAAGCTATAGTTGTAGTGATGCTTGACTGGTGAAGCGCCACAAAAGAACATATTGAAGGCCAAAGTTTCCATTAAATTCAGTGGTCTTCCATTTATCCGACACAGGCGAATTGACAGAAACATCCTCTTCTAGCTTCTTCCTTCTCATTAGTGCTCCCTATCTTCTGATACGTCCTCTCTTTGCACACTCCTTTTCTCATTTTTCTTTCTCTCTGTCTTTGCCTGTAGCCACGGCTTCTGCGCTCTTTGTGTTTGATAAATGAGGACGGGAAGGGGGGGCCCGAGGACCCCTGGCGCTCACGGGAGGGTGGGGAGGGGCTAAATTACCGCTATTGATTGTACAAGTTCGACCACCTGACAAAAGACTTGATCACTCATCTTGTTAAAAGAGGATTATTGTGATGTTTGTATCTTGTTAAAGCCATAAAGGTCGCTAATTCTCTCTATCTCGCTGTCATGCGTGTTCTTTCAATCATGTTAACTATTACATGCGTTCTTTAAACCCTAATTATCGTAATCACACTATTTAGAGCAGTTCTAAATAGATGATGTTGTCAGAACAAACTCAGGGGTGATGAAAGATCGAACATTAGGACAGAATTGTTTTTCATTGTAACAGCTGTCACGCTGAAATTTCCTCAGATTATAAAGATCTGCAGTTTTGATGCTGTCATGGCAGTAGGTGATTTGCTGTTTGAGATGAAAACACCATCATAACCATTAGCTGTCTATTTGTGGGTTGCCTTCATCAGCACAGCTTCACCTTGAGTTTGTCTTACAGTATCACTGTGTTTCATAATGTTTGATGTTTTGGTCACATGATTGCAAATAAACAGAAATGAGGGGACGTTCTGTGGATTTTATATCACAGAGCTGTAGCTGATTAACATTTTCATTAACAATTAAGGGAAAATTCACGAAAGAATGAATGGAAATTACACTAAATGCTTGATTCTCATTGGTCAGTCGTGACATTCTGAGGTCTGTTATCCCCGATAGCAACCGCTAAAACTGATCATTCAGTAAATCTTGACTGGTACTACTTAGAGTACATGTGTAATCTACCCCTCTGTCTCTTTTCTCATGGCAGGTTTGAATGTGTTACAGACGAGCTAATAAAATATTTTAAATCAATATTTCGTGGCCAGTAATTTACTCATGTGGCAAGTAGGCGTGTAATAAGATGAAATAATGTACATCCAGACGGTTGTTATCGCTAAATAAACCCCTTCAGGGTGATACAAAACCCCTCCACTTCACATCAGGGTTCTGATCACCGTGTCACGGTTTATTTTGGAATAAAAACCAGCTGGATGTATTATCTCTTACTTAAGGGGCCGTTTCATTGCACATGTCATTTGTGCTGGTAGTTTTCATGATCTTACTGTGATGTAAATATGACCCCACAATCTTAAATTTAAACCAATAATATTGGAGCTCTGTTGAAAAACATTGATCTGCGGCTAATCAGGATATTAGGACATTCCTCATAATATTCTGATTAGCGGCAAATCAATGTGTTATACTAGCTTCGTGTAGTTTAGCTAGATCCTTTATTAATGGTTTCAGCGTAGTTTAATCGCCTTAAATTATGTGTCGTTTTTGGCCTTTCTCTCTCTCACTCATTTCTGTACATCAACTATCTTCCTTCCTCCTCTATGAATTGACTTTGCTAGCACGTCATGACCCACAAACGCACATAAACAAAAGCAAAGCAGAACAGCTCCACCTAAATTCTCTCTATTGTAAAGGGAGGAGAGTGTGACGCCGTCGTCTAATTACAAACTAAACGCGGGTTGATCAGGATTCTCTGTAAATACTCCAGACGCGCAGCCCCGCGCCACCGCGCTATCAGCTGCGCCGTCTGATGTGCCAAAAGAGAAGATATCTGGAGCACCTCGCATGCCTCCTCCCCAGCTTTAATCCCCGGATATCCAGTTAGCTTTCAGCGTGTGTCGTAACAAATAACGTTCTGAGATCGTCCACGAGAGAGGCTCAAAATGGAACGGATTAATGCATAACAGGCATTATGGAGGGCAGACACCTCATATTGAAGCACAGTAATAATATCTTTGTTTCCTCAGAGGTTAGGCAGGCTTTAGCTATGGAGATGTCTGTCTTTCTTTTCAGGATTTGTAGTTATTGATATTTTTTGTTACTGCAATAAAATTCGGAGGCATTTTTACATGTTTAAAAAAAAAAAAGAACATTTGCATAGCGGTTTTCTCTTGACGTGGGCGTACTGAAATATAAAGGAATTACAGTGGTATTACAGACCACTAACACAAATATATTAGCATATCATCAACATATTTTTATTTGTCCACAAACAACCACTTAACAAACACTTAACCCTGAGTATTAAATTCGTTTGCTTGGTGGATGATGAAACCGTTTAGAAAGATTTAGAAAGCCATATCTACAGTTTAGATTATAAAAGATCTCTGACAGAAATAATTCATCAACTTTTTGGCATGGGCCAGTAAGCAACCACTCAGATAATTCTAGAATCATGGTGGTGATCTTTGCATGGGCACGTTGTCATCTGAAAATGCCAGAATCTAGTTGTGATTGTTACGGGTCCGCACTCGCGGTCTCGTTTCGGCCGGTTCTTTAAGCAGACTGAGAAAGCGTTCTGATCTTATCTCTGCTTTTCTAATGAAATTTACTGGCCGTCTCAGGAACAGCGGGGTGCTACACTGTTTCAGGATAACATCATTTACCGAGGGGAGGAGAAGAGAGATTGTCTGAGCTGCCCACACAATATATGAAAAACCTGTAATTGCTGCCTTCCTGACCAACAGTGAGATAAAAGAGGACAAATACATCCAGATATGAGCGCTTAGCCTCCACTGGCGTGATTTTACAATAATTTCCTGCAATTGAAAAAGAATATGTTAAGGGTTCTGTTTACAAAAGAATAATTCCAGCAATCTCATATGATCTTCCTGTAATGATTATGAAACATAATGCTCATTTGTACAATTATTGACACAAACAATATTTCCTCCAGACCGATTAGCCTCTTTCATGTGGTATTTTTGCTCTACTTGACAATATCTCAAGTTAGCGTTAGCCGCTATTGATGTAAAAGGTGCACACTGTAACTTTGTCAGATGTGACAGCCATCTTGGCTTAGCAGCGCACGAAAAGCATGTTTCAGGTTACAGATGCCATTGTAGAAGACACACAGAAAAGACTTCTCCATTTTTTTTCCTTGAAAGAAAGTATTCTAGAGTCTATATGACATATTGCTGTGCCCAGCTTGTAGCGGCAATACATCTAAAACAGAGGAATTATCTCTAAACATGCTTATGTGCTAAACATTTGCTACTATGTTAATGGTCACCTAGTGCTTGAAAAGGTAGTTTTGTTTTTAAAATATAAAAACTAAATGAAAGAACTAGCTTTAAACTATTCTTTGAAGTAGTCCATGTACTGTAGATGCAGAGGAGAAAAAGTCACTATTGCAAAACTTTAATGCTGATTTTCACATAAAACAGTGGAGAATAGTCAAGGCTGTGGACAGGCATTTTAACAAAAGGAACAAATTGGAATGTTATCTTTCCACTGAACCGCCTTGACCTAGGAAGTGTCCAGATTATATACAGTGACCATGGCCTTAGTATACCCCAAACTGGACGTGCTGAGCTCTTAATGCATAAGACATGAGGAAGAAACAGAATTACATTCTAAACCTCGTTCTTTTTCCATTTTGCAAACCACAACAAAGAAACCCGATGGAAATGTAATACAGATTTCTATATTTGCTTGGTGAAACTCCAGAACGGTTTATGGTATTTCACTAAATGTACAAACGATGCAGCATAACATCAAACTAAAAGTGACCTTTACCTGCTTTTAACTGTATATTCCGAAGTTCCCAAGCCATTTCTTTAGTTTTGTAGGTCAATATTTTAGATCAATTGGTGTTTTTTTATAAAGCTTGTTCAGCTTACTAAGAACACATTAAAGATAAGAGTTTTATGCTCGAAGTTTATGTATTATGTGTTCTACATAGTGCTTCCGAGCCCCCAGAATGTAAATTGCTCCGGGCCTCTTACATCAATACTAATTGAATTGTTGTGGGCCTCTCCACATGTGGGCTGCTAGAATTGTTCCCAGCTCTCGGTGCATAGCTACAGCCCTGGTGCTTGCTGATGTTAGTATTATTGCTCATACTTCTGGGATAAGGGATTTTAACAGCTTGTCAAAGCAAGGTGTGATATTACTTTTCCAGCTGATGAGAATTGTGATTTTCATCTGGTGTATAAGGAACATTGAAGGAGAGACCCTGGTAACTTCTCATCTGGACCAGAATTAATCATATAGCAACACCCTAGCAACCGCATACTGTAGCAACATGCTGAAAAGCACTTACAACATCTTAGTGATTACCACAACGCCATGAAATCATGGCAGCAACTTTGCATAGACTGATATCATTCACAAGCTTTTATGTACTTATTATTTGTCATTTGTGAAGATTTTTCCAAGATCTGGCCACCATTTTAAACTAGATGTAATGGTTACACTGACAGAAACAAGACTGACAAAAGTTACAGAATTAACCTCAGATTGAAGCTGCAGGATTTTGGGTATTCATGTCACATTATTATAATTACTATAGAGATTACAACAACTGTAATTATAAGCAGTGCTAAAACATAATTACGCCCCAAAAGACCACGAAGCTCATAAGTATCAATACTTCAATGAACGCACTATACCACACACTAAAATAGGAAGGAAATACAAGAGTCATATTGTGTTTTTTATGTGAGATTTTGACAGACTACCAGCTTTAGCTGGAAAAATGCTAGGTGTTGACACAGACGATAAAAGAATTTTGAAGAAGGTGGAAAGCTGGGCACAAACCGTGTTGAGACAGACAAGACAGGTGCTTCTTGTTTGCGGAGAAGCTTAATTACTTAGTCACAGTTATGAAGGAATGTGATTTACACTGTCATTATGACAGATCATAAGCATACACAGCTATAATTTCATAGGTGTTGAAGAATGTAATGCACAAAGAAATGATGCTGTGAGGACGACCTGTATTGCATCACAATAGATTTTCAAAGTCAAAATAAAGATCATTCGGTCTTTGTACAATTCAGTGTCACTCATTTGCAGGTTATTTATGTATTGTTGGTTTCCATTGTGCGCTTTCCAATCAGAAATACAGGAGACATTAGAAGATATTTACATAGGCATTCCTTTTAACAAACACTTGGATAGCTCTCAGCATGCATGCATTTCTTTGTGGATCTGATTCTAACATGGCTAATTAGCTCACGTGACAAATTCAACCAATGGTGAACGTATTTCTAGGTGTCACTATTACACAGTTTTATAATACAATTTCCAAATGAACATTGATACATTATAACTCAATTGTGAACTAAATATTTTTCCACAAAATAAATTACCAGAATACTTAAAAGCAAATACAACCTTTTCTGAGACAGCTACAAATATTATACAATTAACAAGATGTCTCAGTTCCATTGCTATGAATGGGGGAAACTGCAACGCATCATACATTCGCATTAGTACAAAAAGTCCCGCCTTTTAACAGAAGGAACTAATCATCAATCGCTAAACAGTAACATTCTCTGGGGAGGGGCTCCTTTCTGCATTTGACGTTTGAAAAAAGATATTTGTATAGCACAATATGAGCTTCATAAACAGAATTAATGGTACAGCTGATGTCATGTTTTATAGTTGGTCAGAAATGATTTTAAAGATATCTGTCTTCCCTCATTCTAGTGGATAGGACTGAAATAGCTTCCCGGAGGCGTTGCAGATGACTGCCAAAGAGATTTTCTTGAGAGGACTTTGTTTTAAATCGCTCTGGTGGTACTTTGATGTCTTAAACTTATCGGCCTGTGCAACGCCACGGAATGCATCCAATGTCAGAGCACCATCATCAATCCCACAATCCAACTGGAGAGCGTGACTTGCAGTTTAAAGGAATTAATTGAAAATGCTCAATCATCTTCGCTCAGAACCTGTCGTGGAAACGTACAATAAAGCATGTCACTCACTCATAATACAACACCTTTGACGAGAAAGCAAGCAGGGACAGTTAAAGCGTGTCTAATAAAAAGTGTAGAATAATAAACCTACTTAAACAGAGTTCATGATTACCACCTTATACTGACTGTCACGTTTATAAATCTGCACCTCTAGAGATCCAGCTATGATACAAGCCTAGAGGTATTTTCACTGACTGCACATTTATGGTTATTTTTATACATACTGTTTTTAATGCACTTCATACATAATGTAGCCTTGACAAATAACAATTTTAGAAACGAGGTTTCCTTTGTCAGTTTTTAATTTGTTGACAGCTCGAGTGCATTTTCAACGTAGGAGTAAAACAGGTGTCTTTTCCTCTTATTTTCAGACATGAGTTTCATGCCCTGCAGTGTGTTGATTTTAAGTAGCTATGGTTTCTAAGGGGTTGCTATGTAGTTTTTAGGGTGTTTTGGTTTGTTGCGTGGTGTTACTACTGGTCCAAAATAAAATTCAAATTGACAAAAAAAAATTGTTATTTGTGACTATGTAAGACCTTTAGTGACAGTGCTCTCCATTGAATTTATTGATATTTGCAAGGTGAAAACATTTATAGCATGTACTGAAAGCATATGAACAAATCTTTGCACAGATACTTTTAATGCAGAGACAGTTAGCAGCACCCTTGAGCTACGTGTAGTTATGGGGATCCATAACTGGGTGACCGATTGGCAGCACTTTTTCATTACCTGCTCCGATCCTAAACCGTCAAGCTAGCAGCACCTCAACAAGATTGTCGAGCAAACAAACAAGCGTTTGAAAAGGTCAACACGTCTAGGAACACCATCGTAGATAGACCACGCTGAAGTCTGAAAGCATAGCTGACTGAACAAACAAGCCGTTTCGTGGCAATTTTGCCGGCAGTTATGAAAGCTGTGACATGGGTGACACAGCACACTTATGAGAGCAGAACAAGCCGAATTGACAGTCAGTGAGGAACTTTTTTGGGGACATTTCTGAGCGGAATGGAAGGTGCTTCAATAAAACAAAATTAGCCAGAGACAATTTGGTGGGCCTCTAAGCAGAGAAGGCACATAATGTGTGGCCATTGAAATATTGGGACTGGATCGAGATGGCCCAACCCAATACACAAAAGCAAATTTGTTTTGGGCAATTGATAATCTGGCAATATACCATTTTATATATACTTTCCTGTATAGCTCAACCCCTTTTATAATTTACATTTGTGAGATTTTTCAGTATATAAACAATACTGACATTTGCATTAGTCAACAGTGGTATAGGCAGGATGACAAAGGGGTGGGCCTATAGGCAATGTAAATCAGTCTGTTTTATTTCATTTAAATTACATATACATATATATTACAAATTACATATACATGTAACATATACATAGGTGAACATTTGTCAGTTGTTATACAACAGGCAATATATAACGATTACCAGAAATTGAACAACAAAACAGTGAAGTTCTGAGGCTACACTTTCTGGAAGTGCCGTTTTTGAGAAAGTTCTCAGAATTGTTGTCGTTGTGAGTGTGCATTTTCGTGAATTTTGCTGTTGTATATTTGTCTTACGCAGCTAAGTGCAGTAACACACAGAATCAGACATTATAGGTGCAGAAACAGATAATGGAGATGCGGGCCTTTTGTAAAGACTGTTAATTGAGGTGTATATATAGGAGACCCAGTGACAACAGAAAACCTTCCTGTTTACCGAACGATCAGAGATGGTCTCGCAGGCTATGTTACAGGTGCTGATTGCGCTGCTAAATTGAATCTCGCTCATTTCAAAGCACAACGGTCCACCTTTGACATTTTCAGCCACCCTTTTTCTACCAGAAAGAATGTGTCACAACACATTAAAAGAGAACTGTTACTTTAGCAGCACAACATCTGACGCAGAAAGTTTGAAGCTACTGGTAACTTTAACATTTTCATAAGAGAATCCTGTCTTTAAGCAGCTTGTGTTTGGTATTTCACTATTATCAGTTTCAAATAGAACAAATAACAGATTTCATCAAAGTAATGACCACCTCTGCCATGTTTTAAGAAATGCAAAAAGAAGTGGATATGCTTTTATTTAATGTATATTTTAAACAGCTAAATTCACTGTGACATTTAAATACATTTAGTCATTTAGCTGACGCTTTTATTCAAAGTGACTTACAAATGAGGACAAGGAAGCAATTTCAACAACTATAAGAGCAACAATAAATAAATGCTATAAACAGGTCTCTGGTATTCCAACACAGTGTAACAAGCCAAATGAAAACAGCTGCACTGTGTTTAATATTACCAGTTATAAGTTGTTTGTATAAGTGCATTTCTGACCTGGTAATTTGGTGTATTGATTCTGTGGTGTATTGATCATTGTGATCATTGTGATTGCAGAGAATCCAGTACATGATCAATAGCTAATAACCTTTATTGAACCATTTGCAATGATTATTATGCTTAAAAATTCTCTATCGGTTTTCTGTTAATAACGTACAGGAGAATGACATCATGCACTAGATATTAGCTGCCTCTTTATATTTTCAATATCACTCGTTCAGTTTATGGATCTCTTTTACATCTGTGGTTTAATAAACATCTTTTGCATGATTTGAAGAGTACAAATAACATTCACAACATAACTCTTTTACACAAGGAACGCCTTACATAAATCTGACTCAGCTGTCATTGAGCTGACATTAAAGATTGTTCACAAATATACGAAACGTCTTCAGCATAACAGGCCTAATTTTCACCAAGTGACTCACCTAATGAGATTTTGTTGTTTTGCTGATGTCAACACATGACTCCTATATGGTGGAATAGTTAGTCTGGCAGAGATAAGATACAATACACACGACAATCTTTCTCCCTCCCTTACACACACACACACACACACACACACACACACACACATTTAACAGTCTAACACTATAATAATCCCCTAATGATTATTATTTATGGACACGTTTAGCACATATTTGAAATGTATGTTGTGATTATTAAACCTGTGCATGTCTACAATCACAGTGTCACATCTATATCTATGTTGTCCTTGATGGAGGCGACCATATGCGCTGGAGATTAAAGGCAGATTAAATCACGCAGCGGCCGTGGCTCTAATGAAAGGACCGCCCTGAGCTTATCTTTTGAAAAGGGAAAAAGTTATTCCCCCTCTGGAGCTTTTACGCTAAACCTTAAACGTAGACGTTATGCGGTTAAAATCATTCACCGCTTCTCGCCATCCAGCTGCGTAACGTCTCACTGTTTAAGTTTTACTGATATCATATTCCATAATCCCCCTTCCCAGGAATTTTCAGCTAATCTCTTCGGGAAAATATCTAACTGGCCATGCAGTCAGTGGTGTAATAATGGATCACCGCCACTTTGACCGGTGAGATTGAGCCTCTTGTCCTCAAGTGCGTCTCAGTTGATGTTCGTTTATCAAATCTGCCTCTCTGTTTGGATGATTCCAGGGGATTATCGGTTTAATCCGCGGCATCATGTGAACTTTCCTCGAGGCGGCTTTTACCTTAAGTCACCCCGTGTGATTCCACGGCAAACCAGTCAACCTCGCCGCAATCTCCTTTCGCTTTCAGACCGAGAAGGACGAATAAACTCAAACTGTCTGAAAAACAATGTACAGGGAAAATATTACCCAAGCAAATAATTACTGTTTGCCAAGCAGGCGATTTTCCCGGTGGTTGGTATGAGTAAGATTTTCCTTCAGTGGGTAGGACCAAGCCTGCCAATTCTGCAAACAACACGAATTTTGTATGTGATTATGTAAGTCATTCTAATCATCCTTGGTGGAAAGGTTCCTGACAATCTGCATATTTCTCATATCTAAGCAAAAACAAAGATACTTAGCCTGCTGCTGTAGAGCTCCATAAAACAGGTAATCCAATTACTGCAGACAGGTAAAGAATCAGCCCTGCCTTTCATGTTTTTATTTATTTTGCAGCATGTGTTCAGGAAAGCTGCAGCCGGTCTCCGCGTTTTAAGAGCTTTTATTTTGTGTCATTTTCAATTAGCAATAGTTCCATGTGTGTTAAAGTCATTTGCATGCTGGTAAATGTACGTGATTGTGTATGAAAGGAAGCTAACAAACAACAGAGCAGGAAAGCCAATCTGAGAGATTTCAAATATCATACGGATGTGAGTCTGTCATTTAAATCACACACATTTAAGGAAAACAAATCAACAGGTTAGGCTGATAAACACTAGTGAGGTAGAAGTTGCTCTTAAGACAAACAAGTTATATTTATTACAAACACATAATATTTAACAGGGCCTTTTTCAAAAGCCTAAAGAGCATGAGAACAGACAGCACACTGTAAAACCAGCTCTAATGTGTCAAAACGACTTCTTTTGAGTTACACCCTTTTCTTTTTCTATTTTTAAAATGGGATCTTTACAGTCCATTGCTGCGAGTCAATGCTGCGAGTGACAAACTCAAACAAGCGCTCGCAAAGAAAGCATTGATAAACAGCTAGTTACAAAGCACTCATCTTTGACCTGTTCTGTCTGCCAGCCACCCCTCCAGTGCACTGGTATTATTATTCTGCACAAAACTGTTTCATTAA
Source organism: Botia almorhae (assembly GCA_036877575.1). Lineage (NCBI taxonomy): Eukaryota > Metazoa > Chordata > Actinopteri > Cypriniformes > Botiidae > Botia > Botia almorhae. The sequence continues at coordinate 13,478 of JAZGTJ010006117.1, read as the reverse complement.
GCCAAATTAATGCATTATTCAATGCATTAAACACCATCATCAATTACGCAAGAAATGCAAATGCAACACTGCAGCATGTTAAGTCAGATGCAGCGTTTAGCGTCTTGTGTGTGTTTCAGGTACATGGGAATGCCAACAGTTGAAACATTATGAAGTTTTTTTTTTTTTTTTATTGTATTTTTTTAAAGCATTGATGTTTTGATGAAGGTGCTCTGCTTGTACGTTTAGTGTCCAAAGGTTGTGTTTGTTACTACATAGTGGAAAGACATGAAAGTTTGCTAGATGAATATGCCAGAAATTTGAAAGAATAAACGCCACAGATGCACTCCGTGTTTATAGTCATTTGTTGGCATTTTGTAGCTTAGTCTTTGTAGCTTAGTGTTTGATTTGCTGTTTGCCGAAGACGGTGGCAACATCCTATTCGCTTGTTCCGGTTAAAGTTGTATCAAAAAGATTCATGTAAATATCACTCAATGTTATGATGTAACAGGCATTCACGATGTGGCGAATCTCCCAGGGTCCTTTGAGGGAGATCTTAGAACAAACTGTTGTTCTTGGTCTGACACGTAATGGCCTTGCAATCCTCACAGCGGATTAGAAGGATACGTTTAGGGATTTAGGGTTTAGGGCATGTTGGCTGGTTTTGGTCCACTCAATGGAAAGTGGCACTGTTGAACACTCCACAGCAAATCGGCCAAATTCCCACACCCCTTCCCTGAAGATGCTTCACATACAACAATCAAGGGCCACAGTTGTCATGCAAATGAATGAGAGGTGGTTAAAACTCACATGCGCATTAGACCGTGTCCTTTACGCAGAAGTACATGTTGCAGAAATTGTCTTGGCTCTCAAGTTCTGCTTTACTGGAAAAAAACACTCACAAAAAACATCTCTGAAAAGAATATTATGCCAACGTGGAACACTTGTCTAGATCACTGCTTCATACACAGCAATAAAACTGTGTTCTTCACAGAAAATACGTCTCCAACATGCTTGACAACCCTGACCTTTAGCTAATGGGTGGAAAATCAGATCATGTGTGTGTACTGGTGCAGATAGCAGATTATGGATTTGCCACCAGCAAATAATCAGGTGAATATGGTCATGCATAACAATCAATGAACAACCGCGTACATAGAGTAAATTGCAAACATTTATTCATGGGGTATAATACAGTATACAGGGCAAATCAAGAAGAGATGTGGGTAAAGTAAAAATCAAGGTCATTTTCTCTTTAATGTCTGTGGATGGCATGTGTAGCAGGCTGTGGATTACCGCAGACAACATTTTCAATTTCCCCCAGTTTGTAGAAATGAATCGTAAATGTGTTTACAATAATACACCTATAATAAAAGCACAGATGTTGTTCAAAAATATGAGCTGTTGTTAGGAAACTTATTGACTTACTGGTATTTTTTTCCAGCTCCTTTGTAAATGTATTACTGTATTAAATGTCTGGAATGCTAGTCAGATTTATTATGTTTTAAAATGTAACATTGTCTGTTCTTATACAAAGGAATAACTTATAGGTTAACTTAAATGAGCGAGATTCATGCTGTTTCAATAGGTTGAAACAGTGTGTCATTGATAGTTTTTAAATGATAATTTACACAGAAATGAAAATTCCGTCATTATTTTCTCATTGTAAATCCATATAATTTCCTTTCTTCTGTGTAATGCCACATTCCAAGCTTCTGTTTTCCACACATATGGTGATTTATGGGGTTTGACAATCCCTAATCACTGTATATGTTTATTGTATCTTAAAGAGCAACTGAGAGATTCCGCAAAACTCTCCTTTTAATTTTCCACAGAAGAACTGTGTGAGAGTCTGTAAATGAGGACAGAACGCTCATTTTATGTGTGAACTCACCCTGTAAATTGAAAATAAGTCTGAAGGTTCCTTTAAATCCGATAAAGTCGTGAAATAACAGGCGTGTGGTGTCAGACATTCTGTGAACCAGTTTAACCGCAGTAGACAGAGCACATCATAAACGGTGAAATATGACCAACCTGGAAAACTGTCACTGTTCTTGTATATCTCTATATAACCATGATCCCTGTTCTGGATCACAAGGTGAGGGATTTGGCAAAGACAACAGACAAGAGTGCTGTACCCTCTTTTCCTCCCCCCTGTCACTCTCTTCCTAGAGCCTATTTGTTTAGCGGGATTACAGCTTGTCATCTCTGGGGACGACGGTCATGGTGCAAAGTGTTGGGTTCTTAAAGGGCCGGTACACGGGCAGGCGGTCGTGCTGGAGGGATCGTTTGTGTAAGCAGCGTGTCTGAGAATGGACTCCCACAGCGTCTGGCTCCCCAGGACCCCAATTCTCTCCCAGCCAGAGTGTTTCTCAACAGGCCTGAATGGAAAATGGGTGTTGATTTGATCCAGTGCGTCTGATGAAACCTCTGACACCGTGCTTGTGGGCTCCGAGATTAATATTTAAAGAGCGAGAGGACGAGGAAAAGCTATGTTTGATTTGCAGAGAGAAAGAATTGTATAGAGAACAGGGATGTCGAAAGTACCAGTGCTTTTGTGTCAAACACTGTAATAATAACCAGTCTTTTTAACAGTACTGGTAGAACATTTACTCGAGTGGCGTCTGACTGACACGTGTACTTATCGTCAGATTCACGCCTTGGCTTAAATTGTTTGACACAATAATGTAAACAAGCAGATTTGTGTCACATTATCAGATCTGTGCATTAGGCCTTACAGTAGAAACGCAATACAAGACCTTGGTAAAACTAATCATAGAACAATATCATTACAAAAGGAGGGAAAAACTTTATTTTTTCTTTATTACTGACTGTTTACTTGATGTTCAAAATTCTTGAAGGGTAATATTGCTTTGTTAATATTTATTGTAAATATTTAACACTTTAAATAAAGGCATTTGTTTACTGTAATTGGTACTGCGAAAATCCACAAGTGTTTAGAGCTTTAATTGTGTATTTGGCAGACGCTTTTATGCAAAGTTCACATAAGATCAGTCTGAAATGTTGGTATAGCAGAGCAACACTCACAGCCTCTGTGGGAGATTGTGAGTGGGTGTGTTTTGGGGGGAATGAAAGATGAGGGAAATTAACAGGGAGAAGGAATTGTAGAAGGCAAATGGCAGGTCTTCATGCTGTGCTGATTAAATATTCCGTTTGAAGGTATGTGTGGTGTCAGAGTTGGTTTGAGAGAGTTTCCTACTCTTGATGTTTCAGGGATAACAAAGACCTGTCTAAGCAATCACAGAGGTGAAGTCTTGGTTACCCGCTTTCCTGTGGCAGTTAGCTGGCAGCTGGCTGTTAATTTATTGAGCGTTGATGTTTCGCAGACGTATTTATTTAACGTTTTCTGGTATGTTCCACACGAGAAAAACATCTTGATTTTCACACATGCACGGGATATTTATAATTCGGTGTGAATACAATAATAGAATATTTTGCATAACAAAGCAGAACACAGCTCCTGGCTATATTAGGTCATACAGTCTTCTGTGCTGTTTTGACTTATAGGAACTGCGGTTATTTTTAAAATCTCCTAAAGATCCTTCAAAGATTTACACGCAATGACAGGTATTTCTAATGCACGTCTATTTATTCAAATAAATAACTGTTGTTGATATCGTCAGTCAGCTTTATATTCGTATACCAGTTACAATCTAAGTATCTCTTATTAGTTTTACTAATATAGATCTTATAATGAACAATTGCAGTAATAGCATGCATTCTGTATTTTGTGTTGTAAATGTTGCATAACATTTCCTGTTTCTGTTTCTGTTTTCATCGTATGTAAAGCTGCTTTAAAACAATGCAACCTTGTCAAAAGCGCTATACAAATAAAACTGAAATGAAAAGATTGAACGCACAGGTTTGAAGTGATCTGATGGTGGGTACACAACAAGAGAACTTTTGAGAGAACTTTTTTGGGTGAACTCTTGCATATTGGATTAATTAATTATATCGTGTACATACAGCAACGGCCAACAAAAATGATTCACGCCGTCCCAGCGCGAGCGTATTAATTAAACTTACATTTTAATTGATTTCACGCAGTTCAATTATTTTGTGACAAAACTGTTCAAGAATTGTTACGTTAGCTCGTTTTAATTAACTAAATTGACCAAGCAGCAAAAATTCAATTTCTGAGTCAATTTACAAAGGGTGTTGTCACCCTCACGACATGTGACCTGCCCTAACTTCCTGTTTTCTTCTTCATTGACACGTCTCAGTCTGTAAACCTCACAGCTGTGGACTGTGTATCTCTGAGCATTGAGAGAGAGAGCTGACCTCCCAGCCATCTGCCGTGGAGCATTTATTGCTTGTTTTGGCCCGTCTGCATGCGTGATGCTTTTAGATCACATGAAGTCTCTCATATTAGGGCTGCATCTTCATATCCCACAAGGCCCATAATTTTCCATAAAGTGCCTGCAGTTGGAGTCGCATTTTTTGTGTCTGTTGCGACCTATTCGAGTGTGTGAATGGATGTGTCTTTGGGTCTTTAGATGCACAGTTTTGCATCTGTGCAAAACTTGGGAGTTTGTATGCAAGAATAAATAGCAATGATAATAACACATTTAAATATTAATGATGATGATGAAGTCACATACATAATAGGCACATACATAGTTAATTCTTGTCCATGTGTATGTACAGAGCTTTATATCAGTGCTTGTGGCTTGAGTATTCTCAGAGGATGAATGTAAATGCTTCATATATTTTCTGACTGGGTCACCTGAGAGGCAGATGAGAGTAGGTCATACTCACGACTCTCTCTCTCTCTCTCTCTCTCTCTCCTTCTCACCCACACACACACAAACTCAAAAAGCAGAAAAGCACAATGCAAATGTCAGCACACTCAATTGGAACAGCCTTAAGCTTCACACAAGTGAATTCTGTTTTGAAATCTGTTAGGAATGCCCTATTTGTGCAATTAGTTCTGCAGAACAGAAAGAAATTAGAGGTAAAGAGAAAGGTTAGTAAGCCTAAACTTTCCAGGGGGATTCCACTGATTTTAGACGCATTTAATATTAAGTTAAAGCCTTTAGGAGTGGGTGATGTTTTTTAGTTGTTATGTTGACGTAAAATCTGGTAGATGTTTAACATCTGCTGTTCACCAATGCAACGTATTGCTAACGCTCACAACAACAGTTTCAGGATGCTGTTAACACACTGTTTGCCAGAAGTGACCTTAAAACAGCTGCACTTGAATTTCAGTGGCTTCGAAAAAAACGTTCCTTCATTTTAAAAATGTTTTTTCTGTTTTTGTCGACAGTACAAGCTGTCAAATGCAGCTTTTGCAGGCTGACAATTTAAAGCCCACCTACAATTGCAAATATGTCAAAACAGGAAAGAAATCTGTGTTTTCAAATGTTCAATGTCCAATTCAGATGAAGTCCCTGGTAATTGGCAGTAGATCCTAACATGTATTTTACACAGAATTCTCCATCTCGTATTTGCATATCAGTTCATTAAAAAACAGCTCTCATCATCTCCATCACTTTTCAATCCCATGATGCATTTGTGGGTGAAAAGGTCCAAAATCTGCACATGTGAAGCAAGCACCTACAATCCCCAGGTCCCTGATCTGCTCACAGAGCACAGAGGCCTTTTCCTCTTTGTCTGTCCGTGTGTTTGTGTCCATCTCTGTTGAAACCCGTCTCATGTCTTTTGTCAGTGCTGCCAGCTGCTGTCTGAGAGTCACAGGAGTTTCTGTATGCTGGAGTTTCCAGGCTTTAATTAACCTCTAAGGGTCAGCACACCTTCAGCTGCTATAACACACACACGCATGTGCACACACGTGTTTTTTCACCCCAATCAGCTATAACTCGGCTTTATATAGAATCCCGGCTGGCCGTCTATTTCCACACTTTAATGAATTAAGGTCAAGGGAATTGTGAACGAAAATAATGATCAGATGTGGCTTCCTCGTCTGTTTTTTTGTCTCGTCTTTACTGCGTGAGCACGCGCGTTCGGGTTTATTGAAAATGAGACTGCAGGCAATGCCAAGATCATAGCGTTTCTTTTTAATTGTAGGCTTCTCAACCATACCCCCGCAATACCACCCCCCCACCCCCCTCACACACACACACACACAGTGCTTAGATTTATAACATCAGCAAAACACCTTCTCTATGCACTCGTGTCCACACACTTAATATTCCTCTTTGGAAACCTGCTAATTGGGGTTTCTGGTGCAGGTGTGTGTGTGTGTGTGTGTGTGCATGAGTGAATTTAAGGAGTAGATCACCTTCAAAAAATAAAAATGATTGTACGATTTACATCATTTACGCACCCTCCAAACCCACGTGCATTTCACAGAGGGAGACATTTTTGAAAAATGTCTTGGCTGCTGTCTTCCATACAGTGAAGGTGAATGGAATTCTGGGAAGTGAAATCGAATAATGACTAGAATGTCGACCTGTTCATCACACAGAGCTATTACATGGCTTTATATGTATATGTGGGTCATATAGGTTACTTTAATGGTGCTTTTTATGTCATTTTAAAGCTTGACCCGTCCCCATTGACATTTGTGTTTCACAGACGTCATGCAGTCACGCAAATTGGTAACAACATGACAGTGAGTAAACGATTTATTTTGGGGATGTACTGTTCCTTTAAAGATAAATTCCTCACCTAATGAAACGCTTTCTAATATAAATGAATAAATCAACAGCATCAAGCCATTGCCAAAGTATGATTTATGCTGTTCTCCCTCCCTGCACATCTTCCAAGCCATCCATCATATTCTCCAGAATCCCAGAGAACATGGGTTAAATCATCTGTACCTCATCTCTGCTTTTGCATCTGGAGTGTGTTGAGGGTGTGGGACATCTCTGCAGCTGAATAATCATCTAAATGTCATTAATCATTAGTCCACATTCTGTCTCTTTCTCTACATGACACTGAAATGGTTCTCTCTCTCTCTCTTCATCTGTCTCTCTCTCACACACACAACTCTGGACATGCGTCTCCTTTCTCATTGGCTTGTGAGGAACGTCTGGGAAGAGGAGAAGATCTTTCAGGGCTTCTGGGTTTATTTTAGTTTGTTGGTTTATTTATTTATTCATATTTTTGTCACCATTGTATTTTACATTGTATTTGTGTGTCTTGGTATATGGGACAGTATTTATGCTACATTGGGAATCACCCAATACCACAATATTTTGTATGTATTGTATATATCAAACTTTTTTATTAAAATGTTATTATTATTGTTAAAAGTCACATCTAAGTTTTATCTAGCGTTTATGTTTTAAACTAATGTTTTAGCTTACTTTAAAAATAATAACTACTGTAGCAAACACATTTTGCGTATGTGCGTAAGTCAGTAACCCTTTTCAGTCATACCCTATCATTAGTACAAAACAAATTCGGTAGATGCTTTTTTCCAACTTAAATTGACCTCAACTATAGTTACATTTTTAGGTGTGTTACTTGGAAATCAAACCAGCAACACTTTGTGCTGCTAGCAGAAGGCTGTACAATCTGAAGTACAGGAAAACATACAGCAAACATTCTTGGTAAACAGCCACTTTACCGTAGTCAAGCTGAAAGCGTTACTCTGTTGTTAGTCTTTCCGTTTCCGCCAGTTTGACTAATTTAGGCCGATTTGCAGACGGGTTGTGAATATGATACACAGTGCAGAGATCTGACATTATTTACAGATACAGCGCAGTATCATTCTATCTCTGTGATCCAGACACCTGAATTGACTCCTACAGAATACAGAAAGCATTCTAAAAAACATTCTACTAACATTACTGCAAGTACATTTTTTGATAACTTTAAGAGAATGTTTAAAGAACATTAGCTAACGTTTAAAGAACACGAAAATGTTTCCTGTTAGCTGGGAAGTGGCAGAATGTTGCCCCTTCAGAGCTTTACACATTATTTACTCTCAAATTTCATAATATTTGTTTTATTTTTTTGACCGTTACTTTAAATTGTTCTGAGGGAGTTACTTCCTCATCTGTTGTGTTGAAGGCGGGCAACCCCTGACCCGAATAACTGGTGAGGGCGTCACTCCAACACATTTCCCAGTTCACCCACATGTTTACTGTTGACTGCCTGTTTCTCCGCTCGCGGGAGTCTTGGCGACTGTGTACATGAGCGCTCTCCTTTACGTCACACGGAAACATCAGTTTTCCCTGCGGGCTTCTGCAGCTGGCCATCGGAGTGTTTGACATGGAGATGTATGAGTTGTTCATGGTTCACTTGGCTCGTTGTTTCCAAACTCTGAAAGTCTTATTTGAAGGGCCTCCATGCGGTCGATAGCTAAAGGCATTTATAGCGTCCATGTAGTTTCCACCTTTGGCACAGGTTATAATATGTGGGGGTGGAGTATTTTTTAATATAAATGTAGTCATAATCGCAACACAGTTGTTTTTGCTAGATATTCAAATCAAATCGGTTTATACATTAAATAGTCTTGCATAATTTATAAAAACCTTTTTATTAAACCCTTATTTTAATACATTAAACCTTTACATTAATAAAATTAAAGATACATTTGATTACTTTCATATTTAGAAATTAAGGGGTATAAACTTGACATAAACGAAAATGCATTCACATGACTAACACTGAAGTTCAAACTCTTCATATTATATAAAGGAAAAGTATTATAATAGCAAAAGTTTTGGCTCTACATTTTGATTAAGGCGCATTCGAAGCCATTATACGCACACTTTTGACGGCACATCAGTTGAACTTGACATTAATGTGCCAACCCTGCTGAAAAGACCAGCTTAGACCAGCATGAATTTTCATGCCCCTCCAACCCTGTTTTGAATCCTGCCACCCCTTAAGCTCTCCAGAAAGAGAGCTGTGAGGTACATTAGCTCAAAGGGTATTAAAGCAACAAGGTGCTTGAGTGAAAATTGGTGACCTTGATTTTCCATTTGAAAGATTTTGACTGTGCTGTTGGAAACCTTCAGAACGCTTTAAGCAGGAGTTTGGAGTGCTGTAGCGATGACTCAGTGCTGCGTGCAGCAGTCACCGAACCCTTCTTTGGTTAAAGAGACCCCAGGTGTGTGAAATTTAGCCCCAATCCTGAGCTTTCGCTTCTGGAAAGTACTGTGGTATGCAGCATAAAGACGCTTGCTTAGAGAAACCCAAAACTGCAGCCTGTCCTGCTCTTCCCATGAAGCATTTCTACTGAAAGTGGTTTAACCCAGCTGACAGGGAACGTTATCAGAATGTTGGCTGACATCTGAAAGCTCTGTCAAAAACGTTGTAGGAACGTTAGTCAAACTTTTTTAACATATATATATTATATATCAAATCATCATTCTTAATATGTTTATGCATTTGGCAAACACTTTTATTCAAATCAGTTTACAGTGCATTCAAGTTTAATTTTATCGGTTTGTGTGTTCCCTCAGACTCAAACCCACAATCTTTATGCTGCTAGCACAATGCTCTACCAATTGAGCTGCAGAAGCACATGGTTGTGTTTGCTGTCTTAATGAATTTGCTAACCACACTTTATGAAAATGTGTTATTAATAAACCTGAATGAACGTGGCCCAACTGATCAAATGCCTGGACTACCTAAACTAAATTTAACCAGCTAATGCATCATCAGAAAATCATCAGAATCTTGTTTAAACTGGATTTTCCAGCAGGACTACGGGATGTTGTAAGTGACTCAGTGGTGCCATTGTGGTTATGACTAAATGGTGCTAAATAAATAACTCCCACAGTCTGCCCACAGAGCGTACTCTGGCTGTCTGATGCATAGTGCACGCAAAAATGGCAAGAGGCCATTAAAATGCCATTTCCAATCTGATTGGTTGGCTGCTTTTCAAATTCCAGGAGTGCAGACTTAGTAGTTAGGACTTTTGTTGTGCTAAATAAACAATGATGATGATTGACAAACAAACTACAGTGTAGCCTCATTTATTTCTTCGATGGTGTTGATAAGTCACTTTTACGTTGTCCGAACCAAATGTGACGGCAAACAATGTTGACATTTAAAAACATTTTGATGGTAGCTCGGTTTGTTTTTAATGCTGCACATTTCAACCACAGTGAAATCCTTTTGCTCCTAATTCCTATTACACACATATCTATACAGATTTGATCTTGGAGTGTGTGTATGCTAAAAATCCAGATTTATAAAACCTGCCTTGACGTGGAAAAGTGCTCATACTTCCACACAAGTATGTACACAAGTACATACTTCCTTGTGGTCAAGTCAGAGTACTGCAGGTGTTTGGATTTTTGATTTTTTAAGCAATTATTGTTGTTCATGATTCTGGATTAAAAGATTTGGATGTTGACTGTTACTGTTTTATATGTTAATAACATTAATCAGGCGACATTTTCAAAGCAGGGATCTGAATTCATTCAGCTATGCACAATTACAAGATCATTTGCCATTTAAAAATGTTGAATCTGGAAAAGGTACACGTGGTTTTTGTTCATACGTTCGTTCTCTGAATTGCACGTAGGCACATTTGAGAAATGATTGTAGAAAAAGATTAAAAAAAGTTTAAAATAGGACAGTTTTTACACAATATTTTATAAATGAGGCCCCAGATACTGTTTGTTCTGGTTGGCTGTAATTGTGTCCCTTTACCCAACAGAACATTGTGTTAACAGTACAAAGGTCACATGTTTGATTCCTAGGGTACACAAAATGTATACTTCTAAGTCACTTTGAATAAAAGTGTCAGCCAAGTACTGTAGTTAGGACAAGGTGTTAGCCTAATTTGTAAAGCAAATGTTTTCATTATAGTGGTGTTATTGGTGTTAATGTATGGAATCGTCAAATGTGTTTAATTGGGTATCTAAGTTTAAGCCACTTAAGAGCATTGACTGTAAGCCACCAGAATTGCAATGACAAATGTGTCAGTGACTTCGAAAAACATTTTCAAAGTGAGGACACTGATGTTTGTCTGAACTATAGATAAAACATGTTTTTTGTCAAAACATAAAAGAGGAACAATATATGCAGATACTGTTACATTTGTTTTTGTTTTCTTTTCTCACAGTGGTATTAGTGAAGTTCTGCCTATGTGACAGGAGATACAACAAAACATGATTACAAATATCAAAGGATCTTGTTTTACCGCCTTAAAATGGGGAAACACGACTAGATTTATTTTTGGCTGAAAGCATATCAGAACGCAATTTAAAACGACTTCTAACAGTATTTTCACTTCCAGATAAATTGAACGGGGAGTTTGTGCCAGTATATTGGGCGCTTCCATATTTTCACATGGGGATTATTAATGGAATTTTCTATGGCACGCGTCACTATTAGTATTGCTCATACACAGGCCTAGGGTTTTTTGTTGTTGTTCCCCAACCCTCAGTATTAAACCTCGTAACTTGGCCCTTACTGTTTTGCTATGGGCATGAGTGATACCTCAATTCGTGTGAGTTGTGGAAGGGGGAGGTCTTCTATTACTATTCTTAAAAAACAGACTTTCAAAACGGGTGAAAGAAATCTTATAGACTTACACTGTAAGAGGGATGTGAGGCAAATCTAGGCAGCAGAACATCACAGAGACGTGGGAGTTGAGTTGTCTCTTTGTGCTTGAATCAGTCATAACCTACTGTAAAAGACAACCAGAACCCCCGAATAACCATTAGGTAATGAGAACATTTTAGCAACTGCGTAGCAACTCCCTGGCAACCATCCACAACACCTTAGTGTTGTGACTTTTCACAGGCAAACACCATGAACATTTTTTAAGCATTGTAAAAATCTATTTCATTTACATCATTGTGATCAGAACTGGTGATGATATTTTTGTTTGTATTTTGTTATTGTCTTCAATGTAATGGAAGTAATATGAAAGGTGAACTCTTGTCATCTGTGGATAACAGCAGAAGGAAATCAAACTTACTGGAAATCAGACCTGATAAAAGGTCATGACACGTTTTTTCCTCCTCTCTGCTTTCTTTGTGATCTGTTTCCACGTACAGCATCTGTTCCTCTAACTACCTTCTGCAATTCAGTGTGTGTGTGTGTGTGTTTAACAGCACCTGATTTTAGCACATGTAAATACATTCGCACCCTCTTCCTATCTACATCACTCCTGCACCTCCAACTGCTGCTGTGTCCTAGCGGTGATCTTTAGCAGTGATATTTTTAGGAATGCCATTAAAATAAAGTCCTGCCAAGCTATGTTTACGTAGCTTTGTCAAGAATTCAAACGTTTCTGATTGCCAAAATTGCTCCCAACTTCACTGCTGTGCATGCTAACAGATGGAATTATGTGCCGTGTTTTGCCAGCTCTCTCTCTCTCTCTCTCTCTTTTTCTCCCTCTTTGGTCTTGCGTGTAAGTTAAAGAACTTTCAAGTATCTTTTGAAAAAGATGCCCACACATGTATTGCATGGATGAATAGGCGTACCTCTCTTCTGTTATTTAAACTTTCATCGCCAGCAATCTCTCCTCCTCCAGTAAACAGTATGTGTGTGTTTCTACCCCATCAATAACTTTGCCAATGCTGTGAAATATGATTACGAACACAGAGACTTTGTTGACACGCTCACTGATTTTTTTGCAGTTCCTGCAGCTTTTCTCTAATTTTGTCTCTTCGTTCATCACTCCTCCTGTTCAAAGAGGAAGGAGAGAAATCCTGGGAAAGAGAAAATATTTCGCCCACCCGCGAGCTGCAGGGCCTCGGAAATCTGCAGTAAGACTGTACCGAATGCCCATGTTCATAAAGTACAGCAACAAACAAAAAATGAAAAAGACGTAGGTTTGGTTAGAACTTCTTGGAGATGCGGTTGATGTAAACATCGCCACCTGATCGTGCGGAGGTTCCCGCTTACAAAAGCAAAGCCTTCCAAAAAACTCCCATGCAAGAATGCAGAAATGACTGTGTGAATGTCAGTAAATGAAGAGATTGTGAGGGCCCTCGCACAGACTTCGAAGATTTGAGTTGGATTTAAACGAATCCCGTTATTTAGCAAAGTCATCAACAAGAACATGGATGCCAACATGAAAAACAAAGTTAATCTCATATTTATTCCGTTAAACCCGCCACAATCTTCACATGCCAAATTTAAATATATATAGAAGTTCAGGTAGGTGGGACTGCACAATTATGACAAACATCATTATATTTGCTGTTAATTCCAGTTGCAGTTCCAGTTAAAATACTTTTGCTTGGGGCAGCTGCATCCCATATTCCATATGTAGGCTAGTATGGCTACACATCCACAACCAGTTGCTAACTACTGCAATGCCCTCCTTGTTGATTCAAAATGCAGCAGCTAGAGTGGTCTTCAACGAGCCTAAAAGAGCACACGTCACGCCACTGCTCATCCAGTTGCATTGGCTGCCAATAGCTGCTCGCATTAGATTCAAGACCCTGATGTTTGCCTTCAAGGCAACTACTGGATCTGCACCTCCCTACCCACTCTCACTCCTTCGCACTTATGTGCCTACCAGGAATTTGCGTTCTGCGAACGAACGTCGCCTGGTGGTTCCATCCCAACGTGGGAGGAAATCACTTTCCCGG
>JAZGTJ010006116.1:0-25768 GCA_036877575.1 Botia almorhae | reverse complement strand
CGGGCCAAATTCCGAGCTCGGAGCCCTCCCCCCGGACAGCACGCCAAATACGCATCAGTGATCATTTGCGATTGCATGTTAGTGCGAACTCGTGAAAGAAACATAAAAGAAGATGAGTCATTTAAACTCTGTACAGCTAGTTTCTAATTTATCTCTACCTCCGCCAGACTCTACCTCTATCACAGAGGTGATTTTTAACTGGTCAACTGGTAATTGCAAAAGGCAAATGATGAGTAATCAGTATGTTTATGCTAATTTAACTGGAAATTATTGGTGACAAACGTGTAAGCAAGGACTTTATATCATGACTTTAAATGTTTAACATTTGATTTATTTGGTGAAATCTAGCAAAAACATTTAAACAAAGCCAAACAAACATAAATGTTTTTAAGAAAGATTATGAAACGGGGTGGGTCAGGTTTCAGAGAGCTATTAGGCAGCCAGAGTTTAAATATGAGAAAGACATTGAATTTCAGCACTTCATTAACTGAAGCCCCATTTTCACACCCTAAACATGTGAAAAACATTACAGATTAACTCTTGGATTTGGTTTATTTGGGAGATTTTTTTGAAGAAACCCAGTGCTGTTCTTCCCCGGCCTGTGCCTGACATCTCCATAAAGCAAAGCATAGGGGAGAAAAAACAACCTGAGATATAGTAACAGTAAAATCCTCCAACTCACCACATTTGTGGATTTACAGTTGCCTGGGGCAGATGTGGGCCCCCCTGACAGCGGACAGCGGCAGTCATCGTGTGGAGCAAAAACTACTCCTGTTCCCCTGCACCTGCCCCCCACACGCATGCACACCTGATAGTTGGTGTATAGTAACAGGTGGAAGTAGTAGTTCTGCCTAAAGTAATCGGAGGACACACCCCGAAACCCACTGTGATTTTCGCAGAAAGCCAACACAAACATTGAGATTGAACCATCTCCTATGATGTCCTGTTTTCAGTTAACAGAAAGATGAATGAGATAAACACACTTAAGCATTTTCCCAATACTCCAGGCATCTATTAATGCCTTTGATATTTGAACCGGGACATTTCACTGTGTATTTGAACCCTGACTTTAAGTCCAAAACCTTCACAAGACCTATGGCTTTGTTAAACTCCACAGCAGATAAATCCCAGAAATCCTAAAACTCGTGTCAGTTAAATGGATCTCTCGAGAAGAGTATGTGAGTAATGTCCTGACAAAACAAAGGCAACCTCCCATATGACAAGGATCATTGTTGGATACGTTTTCAATTCGCGCAATGTGCAAAATAAATCAAATGCTGAGAAAGACCTGATGCAGCTTTAACGATTGCAGCCATGGCAACCTTACAGGAAGTTCAAACAAATCTGTGGTTTCCTGTTGAGCCAAATTAGGCATGTCCACACCTGACAGTGCAAGAACAGTTACAGTTCAGGTTGCTACCGATAAACCAAACAGTGGTCATGCCACATCAGCCTGAGCACACAGCTTTAAATCAGTCTCTGCTTTTTCCCACATTCGGTCTCTGTTTCTTTTCATGGTTGGGTAAAGAAAAGGCAGAGAAAATACAGTTGATTTTCTTAAAACCAGGCAACGAGATTGGCACCCACATAGCTAGCCATTAATAACAGAGCAGGAAACCGAGAGAGCCTAGAAATGACTTCAAAAAACAAGCTAAGTGAGTGGCTCCAATTTGATGTTAAAATATTTACTTTCAGCCACCTGTGGGAGGTCTCTGGTTCCTGTCTGCACTCACTCTCGCGAGCCCGGCACTAAATTAAATCGCTGTTAACTGCATTACAGTTGGAATGCCAAAAAGCAAAAGTGTTCTGATAATTGTTTCTGCCTACCGCACAGGTGAAAGGTCAGACTGCACATCAGATGAGCTTGAATGATATGATTATGTGAATCTATAAATAAGTGAATTTGGTTTGTAATTTCAGAATTATAATTTCAGAAATATAATAGGCTAAGATTGTTAAGGCTTGTTTTATTTGTTTATAAGGATCTAAACAACTTAGAAATAGACAACTAATATTAGAAAATGTGGTTGAAGCTTTTCAGTTGACCACTGAGGTCAGTCTATGCACTTAAATTAAAAAACATTCAGTCACCACATAAATCGCCTGTTAAACTTCTTTAAACAATACACTGTTATCAAATAATGCCCTCTACTGGTGACAGACTGTAAACAGTCAATTAAAATGGAGCAACATATCGGATAGACTTCTTCCTTTTAATTATGGAAAGCTGAGAATATGAACAAAATAATTGTAAATAATAATTGTAATCTGAGTAGAAAAGAACACAGGTTTGTTATCGATACAGTACTTCAGTCTTATTAATGAGGCTGTGTTGGGAAAAACTATTTTGGTATACCCACTTGCTGTATGTATTATTTGTAATGAAACTGACTAATTTTCCAGCTAAGATTTTACATTTTAAAACGTTTCCCTAACTTTTCCATTAAAATGTAATTTTAAAGTTCTATTCAAATTTAGTGCGATAAGATATGCAAGTGTTAGTATATAAGATTCCGTTTTAAAACCTATCCTGGGTTATAAATAATCCAGGCCACACTAAAATTATATAAACAGTGTATGTCATAAACTTAATGTGGCTGTTACTACTTAAGGAGTTATTCAATTTCCTCTGTATAACGTGTCATAAACCATCCAAGTGACAGCTGTTTGGCGAAGTTCAAATGTCATTGCGAACTGATTCGTATAATTACTAATAGTAATTTAGTATAAACAACAACTGAGATAAATTACATATTATACAGGTTGTTGCTTCTAAACATATTGAAAAGCAACACGCAACCTATTTTGTAGTTTTGTATTAAGTAAATAGGCGCTTGCGCTTAAGCGTCGAAAGTGCCGCAGGTGAAATCTCCAGTGCGTTTCCAATCGGTCGTGATGACGTTTCTCTGAACAGTCAACAGACACACTCGGTCGGTCGGGACTGAAGCTGCGCCGGAGCCAATATTTCCCTGTTTTTTGGCTGTACATGCGATTTCACCATCTCTTCGGCATCATTCAAACGACGCGGTTGGAGTAGATTGTTTGCACCGTGCTTACAGGGCCGTTCGTTGCGGGTTTTGAAGATGAGAAACGGGCTCTGGAGTGTGACGCCTGTTTTATTTGTGTCCAGCGCCGCGTTGCGTGTGTGGCACACAGAAAGTGAAATGTAAGGATTCTTCTGCTTGACACTTTAAAGACACGACTAGATCGTTAAACGTTATATTGCACTTTAAATCATTGGCTAAAAATTCCTTTTCACTAAACGCTGATATCTTGGCGCAAGAGAACAGGCCAGCAGTGACTAATGATCATCATCACAAACCTGGTTTAAAGTCAGTAATGTCATTGTGCTCTAAATTTATCTGCTAGCTCTGAACTTGTTTTTGATCTTGATGAACAGTAACAGTTTAACTTAAAGCTGGACATGGACCTTAAAGACTGTGTTTGCTGAATGATAATGTGCGATAGCGTCAGGATGATGCCCATGTCAGGTATACTCTTTTAATATGGCTGATACTGATTCATTTTGACTCACTCTGTTTGGCAGATGTTGTTGCTATCTACCAGCTAATCTGGAGCACAGAATTGAACATAGTGACTGAATGAGATTTAAAAATAGGTAATGGTTATATATCTGGTCATAAAATGTCCTAGAACACTACAGCAGTGGTATGAATGAAGTTAGTGGTATTGTATAAAGTGTAATTATTGACTTGGTTTTTAGGAGATATATGTTGATACCCCACTCAGATGAGTGATTTTTGCTGTCATGTGAACGTGTAATGAGCGATGCACTTGTCAGGGAGATATTGACCTGTTTCTGAGTTTAAGAGGACTAAACTAGGTGGTTAGGTGGCCGAAGGAACTTACATCGTTTTAAGTGCATGACAGGCAGTGGGGTGTTCCAGTTCTCTGGAAATGAGAAAATGAATTGCGAGGATCAAGCTGTAGATTTGTGCAATGCCATGACAAAACCCAATGTCCATGACAACACTACATCACACACCGTGGACAAAATCCTTCCCTGTGATGGCCTCCTGCTGATGGACGGAGGCAAGGGAGAGTGGGGCGCTGCCACAGAGGCGGCAGACTCGGCTGTCTTAGTGAGATTAAAAGACGTCCAAACCAAGGATGAGGATTGTGAGCGTTCCACGGACATCAAAGCACCGCACAGTAAAAACAATGGATCTATTGCATCGGCTGCGGTGTCACCAGACCCTTTTAACGGTTCTAACCAGTCAGAAAATACAAACAGTGCGGAAGAATCACCGGTGAACAAATGTTCTCAAGGAGTTGGAGGTGATGATGATGGTGACATGGATATTGGTGTGGACTTAAGTCTGGATGAAAATGGTGTTTTGGAGATCGAGCCAGCAGCCCAGATGCCTCCTATAAGCGATGGAAGTGCCTCTAGTTGTGATAATGCCCTGATTTCAGAAACAGTCATTGAACTGCATTCACAGATATCTTTAGAGGAAAGTACTGGTGATGTACCCTTGACTAGCCCATGCGTGGAGGCTGTCTCTCCTGGTTTCACGCCGGGCGAGGCAGCAGGGGTCAAACACGGCTCCAAAAGGGTAACCTTTCCATCAGACGAGGACATCGTCTCAGGTGCCGTTGAGCCGAAGGACCCTTGGAGACACGGTAAGCAAAGTTTCTCAATTACGTTGTTGTGTGTCAAAGCTATTTGGTTGCGTCATCAGCACCTCTGAGCTGTTGTGAATAACTGTCAAATATTAAGTTGCATCCTAAATGCAGAGCCCATCTCCTGCAGCCTGCATTGTTTCTCCACACTGAAAGGTTTGTGTAATTATACTCTGTGGTCAGACTATTCAGTCCCTGCTGAGTCGAAGCCAAAGCTTTGAACATAGCTTCTCTTACCTGTTACGCTCCAGGAAAAGAGTACGAGAGACTGAACAGCTGTGGTTTCCTGAAAGACTCTCGTGATCCAAATGACATTTGATCCTGAGGTTCTCCAGGGTCATTCAGCAGCTACGTAACAACTGCAGCTTTTGCTGCCTGTTTAAGGCTCCAGAAAACACAGATATGGAGCAACCTCTGTCACCCTTCCAGACGGTGTTGCGTAAAACGTTCTGAGATATCAGCGTCTCATGTAAAGCAGAGTAACCCAGTAACTTGTGTCATTTTGCTTGTTTGGCTGCAGCGTGTTACATCACACGCGCATGTGTGTGAGACAGCAAAAATTGTAACGGCACGTTCTTTCCTTTCTTTTAGGCCAAAGGTTTTGAGGTGTGTCTTGTAGGGAATGTCCTTTGTGCGCTTTGCACAGGTAAAGGTGTAGTGTGCATTACTTATGTCTGAGTAAGCCTAATCTGTGAAACAACAAAGCCGTCAAGACACAATGTAACATGTAGTTTGACAGCTGGTTTGTTTTCTTTGTGGTATTTGCATTACATTTTTGCTTCTAGCAAACATTTTTGTCCAAAGTGACTTATGGTGCATTCAAGATATGTGTTTTCAGTTTTTTTTTTAAGGAAGTGAACCCATGACCTTGGCATTGCCAGCACCACGCCTTATCAAGTGTAAGGATATAGTCATGCTTGGAAAATTTCAGGTTTAAATATTCGCTGTTTGTGTCGTTTTGATGTTGTCCACATTCTGTGTCAAACTTTTCTTTAGTGAATTTACAATAAGCATTTGTTTGTAAGACAACTGCTGACATTAAGTTGACTTCAACAGGTATTGTGATAGCAGAAAAACATCAAAACATATCAGAGTTTTGTCTCTTGTCCTAGCAGTCATTTGTACATATCAGGTGTAATATTTAACTATTTAACTTTCAGTAGTAAGTAATTTTCAAAATTCTGTAATTACCGGCACAACAGTAATATGTGTGCTTTCAAATATAAATATAGGTTATAATAGCTTAAAAATCACATCAGTACAATGTGTGAAAGATCTTTGGGTAATGTAATGTTTATTATGAACTGTTAATATTATGAAGCATTGGCTATTTTAGTATCAGCTACTACCTGGTATTCATTACATAATCTTTTTGGGACAAAGAGCTTGGAATTGCACTCGTTTAGAGTTTTAGGGGTTCCAGGTCCAGCTATCCCAGGTTATTTGTGCTAATAGCCTGATGTTTAAAGAGCTGATGAGCTAGCACAAGGGTTGTTTAATTTACACATAATGTTGTCCCTGGAGAATTCCAGTGATCCCAGTCCTGCATCACTGCTATTCTGCCTTTGAGCAGGGCACAGCACATTAGGTCAGTCAGCAGGGCTGTTCTTCATGAAAATGTACTTGAAGTTGCTGGAGGTGAATTGCAATGCAGTAACTGAGTAACTAGCTAGTTGAGTCACTCGTGTGTGTATAAAGGGTAAATCATGGTTGAAGGCTTCCAATGAAAAAATAATTGTCACTTTATTCACACACTTATTCCCCAGCTGTGCCATTTTCCTAAAAAGGTCTTAGCCTTTTAATTTCAGCAGAATTGAGAGAAATCATCCACCTGCAACTTGTGTCTTGCTATCGCAATGGTTAAAGGCTTTGTAGGCTTTAATTTCACATCCACACATTGTTCTGTTGTTTTTTTAGGAATGAGGAAGTAGTTAAAATGACCTGCCTGTATTGTACAGTCTATAATTTCCTTATATTCTGAACTTGAATTTCCCAATTTTTGTAGCTTGGTTTCCAACACCATTTCTTCCCTTGTATTTGTTTATCTGCAGTACCTGTGTTCATGAGCCAGTGGTGATGTTTAAAAACCAAACTGTTTGAGTCTCTTTTGTTTTGTTGTAATTGCAATAATGTTCAACATTATTTAAATCAAATTAATATTTTATCATTATTTACTATTACATATTATTATAATTAGTATTATTAAATTGTAATAATAAAACTTTTTCTGAAGAAAACGAACATGTCCATACCAAAGTCCCTTGGATGCAGTTATGCTGTTACTAAGGTGTTTAATTTTTATTTTATTTTACAGTATTGCTGTTGCAAATGTGATTTGGGTGGTTGCTTACTGGCCCAAGTCAAATGTGCCACAAGTCTCTGTGTTATTCTGATTCATAGAAACGATTGAGGTTCTTCCTCCAATGTAGGTGTACAGATTCTCATGTGTTTTATTGACAGACTAAAATATGTCTATTTAGGAGTGTACCAACAAGTACACTAGTCATCAACAAGTCAACATGAGTTTTAATTTATGTTCATAGTACAAACAATAAGAGGTTAGTTATTGACAAGGTTTAATTCTTATAGTACTGTGTATATATAATAGACAAGGCCTCCCAAATTCTTTGTGCTGTCTCTTTGCTATAAACTTGCCAGTGTCTGTCTCTGAATTTCCAGTTTAGATAAACTTTACATAAGTGTTACATATGTCAAGCAAATCATTTTTGACTTCGCAAGAAACTGGAGATTTATCGTAAAACAGTTTACAAGAAATGCTTAACAGAAGATATGCCCACATTAATGCATTAATGCATCTGCAGTAAAACACCTGAAGCAGAAAATATTTAAATAATTGTGCCACCTGCTGCTGTGATCAGTGAATTTTGTGCAGGATTTGGATGTTTCTAGACGTAGCCTGGGGCTTTTGTTTGGTGAGTATGGCTCATGGTTCGTGCCTGGCAGTCTGATTGATCATTAACCACGATTCTTGTCAAAAGCAGGCTGAAAACATGACACAAGCCTACTTCATGCAATTGTGCTAGCCACTGCACCCACTGAGATGACAAGCGGGTCATCTCAGTGGGACTAAGAGTTTATGCCTCTAAATGGAAAAGGGAAAAAAATTACAAATAGGCTAAGAGTAACAGTGGCTGGTAACTTGAGTAATTCAAAAAGTATTTTTATATATACAATGCTATATAGAATATGTTCAGTGTATTCAGTACTGCATTGCATAATAATTTGTGAAAAATTAAAAAAGAAATATGTATTTGAAATATGTATTTTCAGCGACAACAAATACCAAGTTTACGCTGATTGATTTTTATAATTTACCATGTTGTGAGGCCAGACTATCTCATGACCCTATGCCAAACCCTAACCCTGTGTTGGCGTACACACTATGAACAATATAAGTCAAAACACCAGTGTAAAACATGCAGTTGCTTCCAGAGCTGTCAGACTCGGACTCAATGTCCTGCAGAGTTTCGCTCCAACCAGCACACCTGCCTGGAAGTTTCTAATAATCCTGACGACATTGATTCGCTGGATCAGTTAAGGACAGGACACTGGCTCACCAGGAGCTGTGTTTGACACACATGGTCCAACCGAATATTACCAGGCCTAAATCTTGAAATCTAATCAGTTGCCTGAGTGACACTTTACAGTCATGGCTTTCAACTTGCTGATGGGTTCATTCAAGTCTTCTTTGAGGTGTGTACAGAAAGGGCATGGATGTGTGGGTGTGTTTTCTTTCTCTCAGTGACTGCTGTGTAAATGACTTTGAGGTCAGCTGGCATGAAGATCTATTTTAGAACGTATCGCTTAGATGTTACTGCCCCATGGAGTCCCCGGGGTTTAGCAAAGCTCTTCTGTGTTTGCAGATTCCTACAGGGACTGTAGGAATAATTTCCACGTTTTATGATATTTATTTTTTATACTCCATTATCGTAAAAGACAATAGTTTTCAGAAATGAATTAAAAAAGTAAATGAGCTGTTTTTTAAATTAGCTAAATAATGTTTTTTGTTTCAAAGGGAAATCACTTTTTAAATAGCTAGCAAAAAGATGGATTACTTCAATCATTTATGATTTTAGGTGGGTTAGCAGGCTAATCAGACAGGTTTGTTTGCTCTGTTCAGACAAAGAGATGAGGGCCTGAACATACCTCATTCATGTACCAACCCAAGCATTTGACCTTCTGCACTGTCAATTTCATGGTGTCATTGCAACTGTACAGCTTTTTGGCCTGTGAGTTATTATAAGACTTTGTAGAGGAGATTTTAAGATACCATCACGTTAAGTTAGCTGTACAGTTTTTGCAGACTGTCAGACATCTTTTAAAAAGTGTCTTCAGAACTAGCTTGAGAATATGACAAAGTTGCAAGTCAGTTTTGTCTCATGCCTTCAGCTTAGAGGAGTTATCTTAGCACTGTCTGGACTTGTTTAAGGAAAAGGATACAGCAAAGTCATAACTAAGTGTGCAAATTTCTGTCTGTACCCTGGGGGGCATGATTCTGTCCGCCGACAGCATCCCACTTTAATTAGCTTTTTGTTTACATATCAAACGTCACATCGCATTGTATTGTGTAGTTTAAAAAAGCTGTCATAATCTTTACTCCGAGACAGCAGGACTTGGTGTACTTTAGGGTTTGAACTTTGAGCAGTGGCTGTTTACACTGACACCTATTTACTGTTCTGCTTGTAGGATACACTTGTGCAATCTATGTAATTCACTTGGTTGGGCTGATCGCATGTGGCCTTTGGCTTTGTTGTCTCACTTAAGCTTTTACAAACATGTATTTATATTGCTGTGTTAATAGGCAAATAGAGTCTTCTCTTTACTTCTTCTCACTGGAAAATGAGACAGCACAGTTATTTTACACTGGCAACTAATATTCTGTGGTATGGCTTAAACCAATAGCACAAAAGCTGGAAGAATCCTAAAAGACGTCTTTGCTCATTAGTTTGACATGTTTTCCAATTAATGACCACTCCTCTCTGACAAAATTCTCCCAGAAACATAGTCCTGCAGTATTGTTTCTTCTACAAGTTAAATCAAGAACCAATAGGAACATGAATCAAAGTTAACACTAAATGTTGTTGTTTTTGCTAGCTACTGTTTAAATTCCACGTGTTTATGCAGCTCACCATCACCGAACATGTCACGGATTGATATCATAAAACTCCTGTGTTTGTGTTGACTCTCAACTGTCATCCAGTCTGTCAGCAATGATATCTGAGATTCCAGTTAGACATGACTTACAGCTGTGATCATGTTCGAACAGTCTGACAAGCAACGATTGTAAAGGACTGTTAAAACAGTGTGTGCCTGGCTTAGCTTTGGAACCATCCAGGAGTTGTGTAAACGTAACTGCATTTTATTGAACAACATTTCCTGGTCATTCCAGTTTTGATGTGTTTGCAGGTATTTGTAGGTTTACATTTGTATGCATCAATTTTGTGCAGTTTGTTCCAGTTGATCAGGTTACAGTGGTCACAGGGAGGAGTCCGCTCCAGCATGTTTGTAGTGAGATAAAATATGAACGTGTATTTGGAAGAAATTGTAGGCTGTTTTAATTTTGTTGTGTGTACATCATAGTATATATGTACATTAGAGACGCTCCCCTTCAGATGAGATTGTTACACAAGTATGTTTTACTAACAGTGATTGCACAAGACTAGCTTGTGATACCAGGTGTAAACAGAGCCAATGATGCCATTAGCTTTTTCTCTTCAAATGTTGTCTTTAAATGAGATTTATATCTAGTGCGTTGACATTCAAATATTTTTAGATGTCCATGTTTCAATGTTGTGACCGTTTTAATAAAAATAAACTTGATAACTGTACTGCAGTGCTGCTGTATTGAGTGTAATGAGGTCGAAACCGTTGAAGTAGCAGTCTTTACTTTGGAAACCTGACAGGGTCAGCAGGAGACTTTAGTAAATGTTCTCCAACGGCCCTCTTGGAAAGCTGCCAATTACAGGAATGCATACCACTGGTTTTCCTAAAGCCTGCTTTGCTGATCGCCTCTTTATTATTGATTAACCGCACTCTCACAATGCCGTAGTTTACTGTAGATTAACTCTCATACTGTAGTGAAGGAGGTACTGCCTCAGCATTCCGCTCCATCTATATTACTGTAATCTGCCTCCTTTTCAGATCAAAACCAGCTTGAAGTTTTACCACTGTGCAGGTCCTTTTATTGAAGGAGATGTGGAAGCTTTATCTGGAGATATAGCAGCACATACACTCACAGATAAACACATTTAGATGTTTGTTAATGTTTTGAAACTAGACACACCAACTTTTTGAAACTTAAACACACCAGATAGTGTGTTAAAAAAAAGGCTGTACAAATTTGGTCAAATGTTTTTTTAAGACACTTTATGACATGGATAGATTAATTTGATTCAATGTGTAATTCCACTTCTGCTTTGTCTTCAAAAACGTATTATTCTATTGTCAACTAAACTGTTAATATAAACAATTAAGGTTTTTGTGTACTTATGTTAAGAAATGTTTTGTACAGCTTTGTTCTGTATGTATGTAGAAATTTTAAGGAGTGACTGAGGAGTGATTTTGTTGTCCTGTTTTGAGAAGTCTCCCTCTTTCCCTCAGTGGGAATGTTTACCAATGCTGAGACTTTGAAATTACTCTCCAAGCTAAGGCTTTTCCAAGGACATGCTGTTCACATGGTGCATGCAGATCATTCAGTACCCTGCTCAGCCCCCATATCCATAAAACACAAACACACACACACATGGAAATGATGTATCAGCGTCTTTAAACCTTTAAGAAATGTTGTAATCCTTAACTTTTTATCAAGGGTAGATCTTATTGCCTATGTTTATTTATCTGTTTTTAAAACTTGTGATACATGTAATGAACTAAAGATGTATGTTAATCATGTTTAAACCCACCAGCTGGAGACCTAAAGTTCATATATTATTTATATAGTTATCGCTATTATTTAAACACACATTTGTAAACAACAACCCCTAACACATACTTCCGCAACAGCCTAAGGGCTGAAATTTGAATGCCCTGACATATCCATGTTCGTATACTGACTGTATTTAGTTCCCAAAATCACATAAAAATAAATTCAATATATAATTAAATGTGCACTTCGATGTACTCCAGTGCAAATGTGCACTTTACAGTGTCATTCTCACTGACACTGAAGTTTTTTTTATTGTTATACTATACTTTTTATATTAATAAACTTTAAATTATTAACTCACAATTAAATGTTTCAGAGGGCACTGAGTTCATTCTTGAAGGACCCTTTTTTCCATGCTCAGATGTATGTCTTGAGAGTATGAGATTGTTTTATCTGTGCTGGCCAGCTGCTGTGGTTGGCTAACAGTGTCAGGTCTGGGTGCTCTTCACAGATCTTTTAGGGGCGCTAAGAAACCGGGGCCAATAGAGAAGCACCAGACTCACTCTGTGCCTGCAATACATAGTTAATATCTCCTGTTGAGGAAATCATTTCCCGACTGGTGACTGAGAAACTGCACTAGGGAATAAAAATGGTCAGATTTTTTTTAAATTGTGACTGAGGTGTCTTACCTTGTCTTGCCTCTGGTACTACGTTATTATACCTAGTATCCTATTTCTATGTATATTTCTATTGACTGGTCAGAGCAGATGTTTTTTGCGTGGTTCGTTGCAGAACATTTACTTAAATATTTGTATCCCTTCTGTGTTACTAAGAAGTCATGTTGGGCAGATGACATCTTAATGAAGTGACATGTCAGAGCTGTGATTTAGTGGTTCACATCTTTTAGACATTTTTAATATGTGCAGCTTTCTAATGATTGACTTTGGTGTCATATTGGCTGCTGCAGATGCAGAATGTTTTAACAGAAAATGTGCAGATCTCTGATGGAGAGCGAACCATTGAAAATCTTTTAGAGCTGTCTTAAGAGTTTAATTAGACTCTGCCTGAGGAGAAGACGAAAGACACATGACACACTCCTCACATTCGTTCATTTATTCCTTTATATTTATAGCTCATGTTGCTGATGGCGGTCATTATTGGCCTGGAGCATATTGGAACTTAGCAAGTGTGGAAGGGCTGTGTCCAATCAGATAGTTATCAGTAGAGTCATCACCCCAGCGCATCTTTGCTGGTCTTGGATCAGCCTCTAGTGTCTGGAGTCTATTCATTTGTGTGGGACAGAGAATCTGATCTGAGCACATGTAGTTTTTATATGAGAAATTTGCGTGGCACACACTACTGTTATACTGTCAAAGCAGTTAAAGCAGCTAAATGGAATAATTTCATATATGTACTGTCCATTACCACAGATGATGTTGACCTTTCCCACAGTATGTGTAAACAAACTGTAAACATTTTCACAGTAAATACATTTAATTGTGTAAGAAACAAAGTTTGCGTAATATGCTTGCTCTTAAAACGCATAGAAATACAATTGAATAAAATACACAGGTATCACACTGTTACGAACGTATTACTGTAAGCAAACAAAAATGTGCTTGAGGACCTTTAATTGTGGTATTGTACTGGGTTTCAGAAGTATGAGCATGTGCTGTTATCAGATGTGATCACATGACTGACTCCCTCGGAACGTGGCTCGAGATATCAGGTCACAACTCGTTTGGACCATTTAAACTGTATTCCGCACAGTCCACATTTGTCCACATTGAATCGGTAGTAGATATAACAATACCAGGTGTAACACAGGGTGTCTGTGTGTGCGTGTGTGTGTGTGTGTGTGCGCGTATGCGTGTGTATCCAGTTAGTCTGAATGTGTGTGAGTCATCTGACTGAGCTCAGCACTTGGTCAAGTTCTCAGCTGGTTGATTTTCTGAGAGTGTGTTTATCTGTTACACAAAGGCTCTACTGAGAGCACCAAAACACCGTGCTGTGCACACACTTCTCCCAGGGCACTAATCTGCCACCAGACTCCATGAGAACAGATCAGTTTCTCTTTATGTCTTTCTCTCTGTCTACTTTCATCCTTCAAATCTCTTTGTGGCCAAAACACTACATTAGAAATAATAATAATATAATAAAACTAATGTACTTGTTCAAACTTTTCAAAGTTTTTCAAAATTTAAACAAATATTGTATGCTATTGCATGATGTCTGATCTTGTTCTTGTGCCTTTTTGTCTCTGCAGCTCAGAATGTGACTGTGGAAGAGATTCTGAATGCCTACAGACAAGCATGCCAGAAACTCAACTGCAAGCCTATCCCCAAAGTGCTCAAACAGATACAGGTAACAAACACACACACCTGCAAGCTCTTCTCCACAAAGCTTAGATTCACTTATAGAGTATGTAAGGGAGATTAAGTTACAGCAGTTCCCCTTCCTTGTTCAATGCATTCGTGATCACTGCAGGTTTTACATTTTGCACTCCTGGCTTCATTCACACTGGTTGAAAGAAACCCTGCTGTGAGTCAACCGCATAGCAAAATGTCACACAAAATTTCTGAAAAGTTGTTTTTTTTGCTATGCCATTTCTATGCAGCTGTAAGGGTGGTGCATTAGAATATTTTGAATTGACTTGTCTATTCAATAACTGTCTTATTTAGAGTCCAACAAATCTTTTGGTAATTTCAATAATTTTCTTTGATAAAATATTTCCATCGAAGGACCCATCACATTTTATCTTTTTATTTTGCCAGACAAT
Source organism: Botia almorhae (assembly GCA_036877575.1). NCBI lineage: Eukaryota > Metazoa > Chordata > Actinopteri > Cypriniformes > Botiidae > Botia > Botia almorhae. Next base: position 11,459 of record JAZGTJ010006116.1, on the reverse strand, counting down.
AATCTATTGCTATTGTTTAACATACGGTGAGTTTTTGTTGACATGCAATGCATTGTGGTTATTAAGGTGTTATGTTTATGATGGAGGCTCTGGCTCCACCTGTACTCTTCAATCACTTGCATTATCTGCACTGAACCGAGAAGAGAAGCTTGATTGTGTGTGCTAGTATTGTCTACTTTGTCCTTGGATTACATTTGGACTCTGATCATAAAGTAGCTCCAGTCTAATGTCACTCAAACTTAAAACATCAACCCCCTCTGGGATCAACCAATCACATGCTTCCTGATTCCAGGCCTGTACACCCTCTGGCTCTAGATCGTCAAAGGTTAAAAAAATAAACATTATCATTGGGGCATACATAAATAGATTTGCTTGTGTTGTGAGGGAATAGACAAACACCTAAAGGCTGTGAGTTCCCAGAGAGTTATTTGCATATAGCATTTAGTTGGTTCAATGTGAAAGTTTCCTGTTAGTTAATATTACAATAGTATTAGTATTATATTACAATACTTCGTAGAACAGGCACAGCATATTTATAGGGCCTGTTTATTTGAAAGGGTTAGAGAGAGGGTAGATTGATTAATTGATGAACTAATTATATCTGCAATCAATTTATTATGGGTGAACGGAAGAGATTTGAAAACGGTTCATATTTATGACCCCTTTAAAATGCATATGGAAACAGATTATAGAGAATAATAGAGAGAAGATAGCTTTTCCTGTCCCTGCTTCTAGCTGAGTCATGGCAAACAGACGGAACAGTCAGAACGAGGGAGATCATGTTATCATGGCCTGATGTTTGCACAGATATGCCAACTAACACCCACAGTCACTCACCAACCAGCATAAGCTTCTGTCCTCCACCCCTCTCTCACAAATCCCTTCATTCTCTTACCTTTCCCATCTTATTCCCAACTTTTCCATTCCCTTCACAGTCTGCAGTAGTAATTTTAGTGTGCCGTTCGCATATTTTTACAGGGAATTTAGTCTTGTTGCCGTAATGCCTTAGTGTTTGTATAACATAGTTGCGCAGTAAAGCATCAGTCTGTTTAATTCAGTGCATCATGGTAAATTTCCACTGGGAGTCCCCAGAGCAGAAAATAGCCAGTTATAACTGTGTGTTTGTAAATGTATGTGTTTTTCCACCATCTCAGTCTGCCCATGCGTTCCTGTTTCTTAATTGCTTAGTCACCCTTGGAAAAATGACTTCACAAACAGGCCTGTGAAAGAAATGCGCTAAGGAGAGAAAGGGAGAGAGAGCAACAGATATTAATGCTCCCCTTAGGTTTCTTTCCTGTGAAAAGATGGCAGGTAGCCAGTTTTTTGTATATGCAGATTTTGTATGTTGAGGGTGTGTATAATTCCAGTGTCCTTTGAGTGTGAAACGTCTTCAGCTGCAGAGCTGCAGAGATTAGATGTTGTTTAACTCCTACCGTTTTGTGTTTAAACTGTATTAGTGTACGTGCTGTTTAGTCTTCTAATGTTGCATTAACATGATAGAATAACAGCTCTGCATGCTAAAATTTTTTGTTGATTTTGTTGATTTTTGTGCTTTGGAATTCGTCTTGTCATATTTCTCAAGATATTTGAATTGAGAGAGCAAATGGGATATAGAATTACAATTTGGTAAAAGGAAGTAGATTTAAAATGAAAATTCATATATATCTGCATCAATATGTTAATATACTAATATGAAAACATATCATTCAAATACAGCAGTATCCACTTAAGCATTAAGCGAGGTATGGAATACACTTAAGAAATAAAAGAAAAGTCATCAAAAGTCAAGAAGAAAAAAAGTCATTTTTTGTGTCATTTTTGTTACTGAATACAGTTAAATTCACAAACTTTTCAGATCTAGTCATCTTGTACCTTGTAAATACAACCTTATTTCCAGGGCAGACTAAAAAGAAACTTGAAAAAAAGAATTTGTACCCTAAAAAGACCTAAAAAGCCAATTAGATCAAAGCTTGGGATTTTGGCAAGTGCTTGAACCAGGACTAGATCAGTAATTCTTACATGCTTGGTTCAAGAGTTTTAGTGCATGTTATTTAGCAGTACAGTAATTTCTTTAGTAAGACACTCCTGCTGTAGCAACTGAGATGGGTTGATCCCACCATCTCATGTGCGTAGGTGTGAGCTTTTGACAGTTTTATGTTAAAACGTTTGCCGTCAGTAGCTGAAGTACAGACGTCTTTTGCATGCTTGCAGCTGTGTGCAACATAGTTCTCCTAACATAAACACAAAAACCATCTTAGGAATTCATACTTTTAACAGTGTGTGATATGTGTCTCTTTACAGTGTGATATATACTTTAGTTCCTGTATTATGTCGTTACGGAGGGTAGTGAAGTATACATGTCACTTATCGTACACATACAATTGTGCTGTGGATGCAGTGGATGGCTATTGTTAAACATACAAAAAGCTTAAAGCTGGAAAAAGATGTTTGCTTGTCTTTCTTATGGGTGACATGAATTTAAATCTCGCTTGGGTTATTTCCACATTCCCTAATCATCCCCTATCATTTCCTGTCTCTTCTTTTTGGAATCCCTTTTTCTTCTTCTGTTACAAATCCCGAACCACTGTTTCAAAATCATTAAACAGTTTGCAATTTATGTTTAATACTTGCTTGTTATAAAATATTTACTTAAATATGTAATTCATTCTACAACAAAAACAATGAAAAAAACAATATTACTTTTAGATATTTAAGATTGTAATTGTAGTAATTTATTATGTAATCATTACATTGAAATTTTGGTCTCTGTTTCCTGGGTAAAATTTGACCGCAGATGCCTTGTGTAACAGCAGAATATTATAAAGCTCAAGGTTAGATGCTGTTTCCAGGTCAGTGTTAAATGTCACGTTGTGACTCTGAATGCTCAGGAAGCATTCCGACTGATCAGAGATCAGGTTTAGGGCAGCATGCCCCCTGCTGAAAAAGAGCACAGTTGTCAGTGTTTACCGAGGCTTGAAACATAGTGAGTAAAGGTTTACAGTGGCCTAATGTTTTCTCAGACCTTCTTAGATCCTGGTGTTCAGCTGATTGGTGTGTAATGTAATCCTGAGATGTGCTACTTCCTCCCGTGGTGCTTTGTTGTTTTCTCTGAAATGAACATGATTAAGGAAGTACAAACACACCATGTACTGATGCCTGTTGACACACACACACATCAGAAACACACATGTTTAGAACTAGTATACTAACATACTTTTTCTGCACTATTTAGTATGTGTACTGTACACAGTATACAGATTTTTTTGGATACTGGATTTTCTGGATTTCATGGAATGTCTGGATGACCCACTGTTCAGTTTGAGTCATCCAGTATGTTCAATGTTTAATTTAAAACAGAGAACACTGCATATTTAATCAGGATAATAATACAAAGACTAAACTCGCTTTCATAATAAAATAATATACAGTGTGTAATAGGCAGTCTGCAGCTACTGACATTCCAAATATAGCCACACACTTCTTAAAAAAGATTTAAAAAGTACTTTTTAATGAACTTGGCTAGTTACCAATTATCCCGACAGGATGAAGTGTTTATTTCCTGATAATGACTTTGGCTGTCTCATTGTTTTTCACAGGACTTGAAAGAACTGAGACAGCGAAACGAGTGCCTAGACCTTAAAGGTGAGCTTCCTGCACACACACCCCAAGCCACACACAGGTCATCCGGTGAGTTCCACCTGTTAAGGCCGGTTTGTGTCCTCGTTTGACTTGTGTAGTTACTGGGTGTGTGTCTGTAGACAGGCAGAGGTTTGGCTTTAAACTGCTTTACTTGTGAAGTTTATTGTCTTCCCCGGGATCTCTTCATTAAATGACTCAGATTTACTGTAAATAATAAAGCGGTAGAAAAATTAAAGGGGCACGCACACCTACAGCAAATTCATTAATGAAGCGACTGGCAATCAGTCATTTTCAATAAGAGTCAACAACAATAACAACAACACGGGTGTGTCCAGTGATGTTACCAAGTTTAAAAAACGTTTCGCTTTATGCAAATGAACAGCATCACGAACGTGGCAACCACAAGGTACTGCAGCTCAAATGTGCCGTCCTGTATGAGACACTGCGGTCGAGTGTCAGTGAGATGCAGAATTTGATGTTACTGTGAACAGTTCCACTGTTCAGTATGATATGTCTCCGCCCACATGCAGAGATATAATAGTGAAAAAAATAAAACGGTGTGAAAAAATAGCGTGTGGGAAACTGTCAGAAATGTTCTGTTAAAAGACAGTTTAATTCATGCATTGCTCATCGTTCATGTTGTTCATGATATAATGCATCATGCATTGCTGCTGTTTGTTTTATATACAAATACTTTCTTGTATGAACATTCACTTTTACACTTTCACGACAAGACAACTGATCAAGTAATGATTCAAGTTAAAAGATTCCAAACTGCAATGACTTGTTTTAAATATGTGCCATTTGTGATCATGTTGTCTTAAACTATGGGCAGTTATACGAACCACCAATAGCATCCGGCAGTAGGAACATATGCTAGCAACCAGCAATACAGGCACTTGGCAACATTCAGCAAAATAAATGCTAAATGTGTTATTGGGGCATAAGATTAGTCATGTTTAGCACTTTAGACAGATTTATTAGTTAAAATATAAATAAATATATAGAAATAAATAACATATAAAACATATAAATAACATATAAAACCATCATTGCAGACATGTAATAAAACCTCTCTTCTGTTTCTATAGGAGAGAAACTAGACTATAAGTCTTGTGAATCTCTGGAGGAGATCTTTAAGAGGGTACAGTTTAAAGTGGTGGACCTGGAACAGACCAACCTGGATGAGGACGTAAGTTTAACACTGTTCAGCACTTTGGGTTTCTCACAAAACTCATTTTAATGATAAACACACTTGTGCTGACCAGCTGTTTGACCGCACAGTCATAGGGTTTGTTTTGGCATTGTGGGATTCTTTAATGCTTTCTAAGCCCTTGTTAGGGAGGATGCAGTGTTTTGATTCTGTTTATCAGTACTGTTACACAATCCAAATACTCTAATTAGTATCTAATTAGTGGCTAAGCAGCCATAATTCTAGGGTAGGTTAAGTGTGTGTGTGTGTGTGTGTGTGTGTGTGTGTGTGTGTGTGCGTGTGTGTGTGCACGCATGTGTATGCTTTATTACTGGAAAACATTACGTTCGTGCTGTTTAAATGTAGATGTTTGTCTAGTATAAACACAGCCATGGAAACATAAATATAACCATTCCTAAACTTTGTTTCTTAGCTTTTAATTAACACATTAATTTCACCAGAAGTCATATTCTATAGATGCATACACACGCCTCAACACCACAATTTAAAGGGGTTGCAATTATTAAAACCACATTTTTATACTCTTTTGAAATAAAAAGATTCAGTGTACTGTGTAAACAATCTGTAATGTTCACAAAGCGTCCCGCCCATCCAACCAGACCATTTAATCATTGTGTTATCAAAAGCACAGAGCCATCTCGACCCATATTTCAGAGTACACATAAGCGTTTGGTTATTATACTTTCTGTACTGTCATTTCTAGAATATTTAAGTCTTGCTGCATTGTGAGAAAAATATATTCATAGTACAGTGTATGTGGATGTGTGTATGCATGCTTCTAGTTTAATTATATGACTAGTTGTGAAGGATTTGCAAAATCTTATTCAGTCCACTGCCTGCTGCTTTCTTTTTATGCTTTGGGATATAGCTGCCAATAACTGCTGGCCTAGGATCAGCTTCTTCCTACCCAAATACAAAGCTTCTCCATTGCTATAATGGTCAAGCTGACTCTAGATCAGTGGCTGTGGGCAACACAAAATTCTAAGTTGATTATAAACCCAAAAATAAAATGGAATAAAACACACTGTATGATTGTAATAAAACTGGTTAATCCTGTGAAAAAGAACTCTTTTAAATTATAATTTTGCGCTGTGACTTTGGATGATGAGATAAAATTTAGTCTCTTTAACTTCAGTGCACTTCTCTGGTAATAGCTGGTTTAAATAATGCAGCGTAAGACCTATGTTAGCTTAATCAGCAATTAAGGAGGAGTGTGGAGGAGTTGTTAGTCATTTCACATGCAAGAATGTTAGCAAATGGTAACAGTGACCAATTCTTGAAGATAAAGGAGTATGTTACACATCAGAGGAGGTGAAAAATTATCATGTAAAACGAAATCGTTTTTTTAGGTGCTAAAAACCTTGATTAAGAACTTTAAAAAAGATTTCAGAAAAAACAAAATGCTAAAGAATTGTAAAAAAAGATACTGACAGGAAATGTGTGCACTCTGACGTCTGGTTCTGCCAATGTAGGTTGTATTTTTGTCATCGTTTCTCCAGTTGCGCGTCTAAATTCTCTGCAGTATGATCAAGTTTGTTGCACTTCTGTCTGTGTCAGCACTTACCTGTAGTGCTCTTTAAACTCTTTGTATGAACCCTGGTTTTGTTTTGTTTTCTAGTCTTTAACTAACATAAAGGGACCTCTCCTGTGAGAATCTTTGTGTGTTGTCATTGTGTTGACAGCATGTGCGTTGAGGGTGTATACCACACCATACTTTTGCAGTTGTTTGGACCAATTAAAAGCCACTGAGCTTCTGCCATGAGCTTCTGGAGATGGTGTGTAAAGTCATTCTATGAGACAAACTTCACATTTAAATAAATTTTCAAATAAACATTTAAATTATACATATATTATACAAATATTGATATACTTCACTTTGATAACTTAGATGTTAACAAATTATTGTCAGCAGGCAGACTTTTGCAGTATATTGACAGTATCATATGACATTTTTGGCTATTATGACTCTTGAATATTTATAAATTATATTGTGTATACTGTTGATTTACTGTCTTCACAAGCATTATTTGCTCAGACAACAGAGAGCACAGGTCTGAGCTCTCTCCCTCTTTCTCTCTCACAGTATTTAGGGTGTTTTGTCTCGGCTTGTCTCGGGTCATGACTCACACTGCATCTGAAGATAGTACAAATCTCTGGTGTAAAGCTGTTGGAAACAAAACCATATTTTCTCTTGAGATGCACACTTACGTACATAAATATATGCACATGCACAAACACGTACAGTAATTCTCAGCCATGTCAGATGGGACACAGTATGGGATCTCAGATCATGGTTATACATGTCCATGAGAATTACTATATAATGACAGCAATTATTAGTTATAGTACCATAATATTGCTGTATTTTGGTGAACTTGTTACTGTGGATTTTTGGACAGGTATAAGTTAAAATATGTAGAATATGGTCTTCTGTGGAGTACCTTAAAGTATGTAAATTCAAGTGAAAAGAAATGATTTTGAAAATGCCCAGACGTGTAAATAAAAGCATTTCTCTTCATTTCTCACCCATTTCTCAGGGAGCATCAGCTTTGTTTGATATGATAGAGTACTATGAATCTGCCACTCATCTCAACATCTCCTTCAACAAGCACATCGGCACCCGCGGTTGGCAGGCCGCCGCCCATATGATGAGAAAGGTGGGGCTTTATCTTTAACTGACATGTCAGTCACCCAATCACAATCATTTCACTCTTATCATTCGGTCGGATGGCCATACCTAGATACATGTCTATGTATGTATCCAGACGAGTTCTCTACAGTACCTGGATGCCCGTAACACCCCACTGCTAGATCACTCTGCTCCATTCGTGGCCAGAGCTTTGAGGATTAGCGGAAGTCTGACTGTCCTGCACCTGGAGAACGCCGGCATCTCAGGACGACCACTTATGCTACTGGGTGAGAGAGAAGCCAAGTTAGGAGTCAGAATACGGCGAATTTTAACGCCAAAAACGTATTCCAAAACAAAAAGAGCTATTTACTTGAGCAACATTTTTAGGCATCATAGGCGTGCTCCTAACAGTTGGCATGAAAATATACTGCATTTTAAGCTCTCATTTTGGCCAAGATCTAAAGTACAGAATATAATCAGATGGTTTATAAACGTATTTGTTGACAGTGATATTTTATTAGTATTTGAGTAGCTCAGGTAGTTTTAGACGTTTTTCTTACCTGATGTTAATAATCCTGTTTGGCATGAGGAGTTAACCACACTGAAATGGCAAACCTCAGATTTTTGACCTTCTACCCTCAATGCAATGTAAAGGAATATGAGAGTAACTTGTGTGTGTGTGTGTGTGTGTGTGTGTGTGTGTGCGCGCAGCCACAGCGCTGAAGATGAACATGAACCTAAAAGAGCTGTATCTGGCTGATAATAAGCTCAACGGCCTGCAGGATTCAGCTCAGTTGGGAAACCTGCTCAAGTTCAATTACAACATCCAGATTCTGGACCTAAGAAACAATCACATACTGGACTCAGGTCTGGTCTCAACTCTCCTCATCTTTCTTTCAATACAGTTTCTCTGTGTTTTTGGTTGTAGTAAGTGTCATGAGAGTTTGTCTGTCTCTTTCCTGTCTATTTCACTCCTGTTATGTCTGTGTCTGTTGCTCCTGGATCTCTTGTGTCAATTTGTACCCAAACGTCAGCAAAATTTGAGCAAAACCTCCTTTTGGTTGCATCCTCAATTGTATTAATGATAAAGTATGAACAAAATAGTAACAAAAACTTAACAAACTTCTATTTTTAAGTTGTAAAAATACAGAAAGTTTTCTATTTAGGGTTATGATTAGGTCATATTGTTTATTACTAGCTGTTTATGTAAGTCTATGGAATGTCCCTATTTAGACAGTTAAATAAATAAATGTGTGTGTGTTTTGCAGGGTTGGCGTATGTGTGTGAGGGTCTGAAGGAGCAGAGGAAGGGTCTGGTCACTCTAGTGCTCTGGAACAACCAGCTTACACACAATGGCATGGGCTACATGGCTGCTGCTTTGGTAAACACATGCATTGATCAGATATACACACAGCTGAAGTATTCACTGTATTACTTATGTACAATATTTGCTTAACGTGTGTCTGAAATGTTGGTTCTCGACACAAGACTTAAAAGCCTGTCTTACTGGTCAATGAGGTTTTCATGGACAAAGAAAGCAAAAATTGACCTATAGGGTATACAGCATTAAAAAAAAATATAAGATATAAGAAAAAATATAAAAAATAGCTTTTAGTCCAGAGAAATGTATTATGATATTAAAATATTTTACTTGGGGTACAGTAAATAAACCCTTACAAACATGACATTAGACATTTGTACTTTTGACAGAAATACGCTAATAAGGCCCCAATGCTTGTCAAATGTAAAATGACTGAAAATATAGCACGCTCACTCCACGAATGATAAGTATGAGATGAAGAGAGAAACAGAAGCGCTTGTCCTTATTCAGTCAGATGGTCATTATGAAGATTGAGACACAGCCAGAGAGAGCACTGCACTACTCTTCATGTGTGCCAGCTGCTGACTGCGCAGCCGCATGTTTGCATGCGTTGTAGTGTTATTAAGTTAAGGACAGTGTGCGATGGTAACAAACACGTTCTCACAGGCTTGAGTGTAATGCACTGCAGGTTCCTGGAACACGCTATGCAGTTTTATACCAAAATGTGTTTGTGTGTGCATCCATTCTTCACACTTTACAGCAGACAGTACTTCCTGTTAGGTTCTCCTACTGAGATAACTATATCCAAATGCAGATCGAATGAGTAAATCGTTTGCTATCAGGACAGTCAAGTAGTCATTTACAGAGTTGTTCTTTAGAGTGGTCTCTTTTAGATTGTAAGAGACCAGCTTCTTGATCAGACAAGCCACTGACTGATCAAGTTTAAGAACATGTAGTTATCCCATCCGTGATCCGTAGGCTGACATTCCTGTTCTCTTCTGCCTGTTTTTCTTCATCCACTTGCCTTCATTTTTACTGATCTGTCTCTTTTATTCCCTGCTGCTGTAGCCATTCACTCAGAGTCTGGAGACACTGAACTTAGGACATAACACGGTGGGGAATGAGGGCGTGCACAAGCTCAAAGACGGTCTGATAGCAAACCGCTCCATCCTGAGGCTGGGTCTGGCCTCCACCAAACTGTCCTGCGAAGGTGAGAATTTGTGTCGCAAAGTGAAAGTGAGACAAGAATTTGTGTAGAATAGACAGATTCATTTCCTTGGTGTAGAGCGCTGCTTGTTTAGCATTGTAGATGATGTGATGTGTGTTTGTAACAGGAGCGGTTGCTATAGCAGAGTTCATTGCTGAGAGTCCACGACTCCTCCGGCTAGACCTGCGGGAGAATGAAATAAAGACAGGGGGTCTCATGGCTCTCTCTCTGGCTTTTAAAGTGAACACATCTCTGCTGCGACTCGACCTGGACCGAGAGCCCAAGAAAGAGACGGTAGGTTCATTGAACGGGAAGAGAACCAGTTTGATGTAATGCAAAGTAGGAATGGGAATATTAAATATTGGAATTATCTAATTGCAAAAGTTTTGCTGGTGTTATAACATTTTGAAACATGATGGACATCACAATGATTTTATTTCTGCATTTGTGTTTACATATGTTTATTTTCTACTTGGAGTACGTATTTTTTTATGTGCGTCATAACAGCATCTACGCTGCTGATGGTTTAGCACCTTTGTAATTTTTATTTATGTGTGGATTTTTTATATAATGCAACAGTAGAGGCTGACACTTGCAGTTTTGTTGTGCTTGGACCATAATAAAGTTCTAAGTTGAATGCACTTCGTATTTGACTAAATGTATTCTAAAGACTGTTATTAGTCTAGTTTGCAGCTGAGGTGTGCAGGTGTGATATATACAATTTGAAGATACATTTTTACATACATTTTAGATGATGATGCAGCACATGCTGGTTAACGGCTGCTTTAGCCCTGTAACTGCGCCATTGACCTTTCTCATTTTCTCACTTTCCTCATTTCACAGGTGAAGAGTTTCCTTGAGACACAGCGCGCCCTGCTGGCAGACATTCAGAATGGCTGCAAGAGGAACTTCATCTTGGCCAAAGAGAAAGAGGAGACTGAGCAGAAGATGAGGCTGTCGGTCTCTATGGCAGAGATCGCCACAGAGGAACAAGCCCAAGAGGTTGAAGATAAGGATTCCTCAGCTTCTGCTGAGAAGGTTGAAATTGAAAATTCTGATGGTCAGGGTGAGACATCAGAGGAGGGCAGTGAGGAGCGCTCATCTGAGAACCAGGAGGTCAAAGACCAAAACCCCACAGTGCAGGATGACTCAGACTCTGACACAGAGGATGAGGAGGTTGCAGAAGAGGCAGGTGTTTCTGCACAGATCACATCTCCAATCCATATCTCCCCCTCAGCTGCGGCTCCACATGCTATTATGACCACGCCCCCTACACCCCCTCCCCCCGCATCTCCAGCTGTCATTTCTGGAATTACAGTGACCGAAGCCACTGTGGCCCCTGGAACGCCACCATCCCCTGGCCGGTGCTTCTCTGTGTCCAGCCCTGGCAGAGGACACAAGATTTTTATGGTAACACGAGTGGAGAGCCCTCCAGAACAGCAACAGCTGG
>JAZGTJ010006115.1:0-25769 GCA_036877575.1 Botia almorhae | reverse complement strand
ATCATGAGATCACAGCTCACAGGAGTTCAAACATCAGAAACACATTAAGATCTGACAGACAGATCTTGTTTGATTATAACAATATTGATTATAACAGTGAAACACACACAGTTGTGATAGAGAGTGAGACAGATCTGTCTTGCCTTCATTGCAGAGCGACCCTTTAAAACCAGGCAGACAGTCACAGTGGCCAGTCACATGATGACAAGGGCCATTGCTATGGACACACTGTGGACAGGCCTGGCTACAGCGATGACCAAAGAAACCTGGAGAGCAGACTGCAAAAACATCAGACACATGAGAACACAGGAAGAACATGCAGGGGACATGAACACACACACACACACACACACACACAGATAAACACTCACTGCGCTGGCAGGTGCTTCCTCTGAATCCTGGTGCACACTCACAAGTGCCCTCGTCAGGTGAACATGACGCGCCGTTCTTACAGTTACAGGACAGAGAGCAGCTGGGGCCCCACCGACCTTCAGCACACACACTGTCACAATGAATGCCTGGGAGAAACACACACAAATGACACAGACCATATGAACACTACCACAGGACTGAACCCACTGTAATAGACCATCTATCCTTTTAGCCACGTGTTCCTGTCAGGCATTTACCCCAATCACATCCACCAGTTTCATCACCAGTAGCACCGCCCACCCGTTCCTCATCACCTGAATTCTAATTACTGCCACCTGAATCCCATCCAGCCACCACTATATATGACTCTTTCCCTCAGTTATTCTCTGTCTGGTCTACCGTTCACATCCCCTACTCTAGCTCCAGACTCCAACCTGCTCTTCAAGATAACTCCAAGAAGTTGTACCCTGTTTTCTGGTCTCTCCCATTGGACTTCCTGCATACCTTCATTTAGAGAACTCTCAGCTAAGAATTCACAGTCATCATTACATTCTGCTGTCTGCACTTACCTCGGCTTCTGGTCCCTTTTCTGTTTGTGTGTGTGACAGTTCCCTGCTGATTCTCAACCCTGATCTTAACCCTGTCCCTGACTGTCTCTCTCATCAGACATACACAGTTCAGATCTTGCAGTCTGATCTGTCTTAGACAGCTGGTGGAACTGATCTAAAGCATGTCAACCATTTACATTTAGGCATTTGGCAGACACTTTTATCCAAAGCGACTTACATTGCATTACACTACACATTGATCACTATACATTGAGTATGTGCAATCCCTGGGATCGAACCCATGACCTTGGCGTTGTTAACACCATGCTCTAACCACTGAGCTACAGGAAAGCAACCAAATGTCTATATTTGCCAAAATGATGATTGGCTATGAGGGCGGGTCACACTCATAATTGTTTTGTCATATAGATTCTAGTTGTTTTACACCATAAATCCCTTGGAGCACCTTTAATAATGAGCAACTGAAACCACGTCCAACCAGTTTCCAATGACAAGCAATTTATCTGTCCACATTAAAAGCTAAAATGAAAAAAAAAGCGAGCAGTGGGCAGCGCAATTAGGTACCTTACTCAAGGAGCACTTCAGTTGCTATCCCCCAGTGCTGGAATCGAACCAGCAACCTTCTGATTACAAGACTCACTAACCAGTAGATCACAACTGCCCTCATGTTCAAATGTGACACAACACAATCACAGTCAGTGATTTATCGTAAAGTCCACAAATTTCACACATTATAAGACTTGCAAACACTCAGTCAGCGTGATTTAACAGGCTGTGCTGTTAAAGCAGACATAGCTTCTGTGTGTGTGTGGCTCTGTATTCTAGATTGTGGTACACTGTGGGTAAAATAGCCTTAAGGTTGAGCATCAGGCCAAACACGGACAAAAGCTCCTTTGAAAGCGTCCATGCGTTGCTAGGCGACGGGAGAAGGCTAGAGATCATTCTAGTCCAGCAGGCCTGAGGAAACACTCGTGGGAGCATCAGTATGCTGCCTGTGTAGAGTGCACACTAAAGGAATGTGTGGGACACAATCAAGAGTGTATGTGTCTCAGCTCATTTAAAGATTCATTGTCACAGGTTTTTCAAAACTACAAACACAAATCACATTTTAAATCAAATTCTGATGAAATATGTTTCCATTACTTACCCGACCTCCTCAATAACAAACTGAAATACAATTAGTTTTGGATGTCACATTGTTCGACAGATTTTATCGTTGACGTTCATAAAACTAAGTATTTTCCTTTTTTAAATGCTTTTTTAAAAGTACCAGTATTTTTCTTTTTTAAATGTTACAAACTATCATTTTTAATCCTTTTTCCAAGATATTTTTTGTCTTCATCAATATTTCTATGTTTACAATAATACACCTCAACATTTGAAGAGAAATGACAACACATACATTTCAAACTTAATGTGGTTGGTATAAACAATGCGACTGGTGCTAATAAATAACATTGTTACTTCATAATGTCATAACTGTATATGAAGGATTGAGAGTAATGTTACAGGGCTGTACTATAATCTATAACATCTACGGCTCTGACACTTAGAAATTGATTTCTTGAAACATTTTCAAATGAAAGGCCATTTTACCTGTCCAGCCTACCAGACAGCGACAGTGTCCAGTAGTGGGGTGACAACCATCTGCATGAATGCAGTCACAGCGCTCGCCACACTGCAGTCCATACGAGCCATCCTGCAAACATGATATCAACATACGGTACATTATTGTAATTTTTACCGTGCTTAAAGATAAGGCAGAAATAAACATCTGTGTTTGTTTCTGCTAAACTAACAACTAAAAATATTCTGTTAACCACTTGTTCTCATTTCTTTCATTATTTATGATCATCAAAATAAATTATAAAATAATATTTATTAAAAAAATGATAAAATATATCAAATAAATCAGCATGTAAAAACCCTTTTTTTCCCCTTATTTAATTTACAGCAGAATTAAGCAGGAAGAGGTTTATGAATGTTTGTAATATCACTATATAACAGATAGTATAAATGAGTCCAGCTCTAATCACACATGCATTGATACAGTGAGTGTCTGAGTGTTCTTGTGCACTAACATGACAGGGTTGATCACATCTGTCTCCTCTCCAGCCCGACGTGCAGGTACATCTGCCATCCAGAGCGCTGCAAGAGCCTCCGTTAGCACACACACATGTCAGGTTACAGCCCAGACCCCACCAGCCACTAGGACAGTTAATGGAGCAATCCACCCCGTGCCAGCCTGTAGCAGAAAGCAGCAAAAACTGATTGTACTGCAGCAGATCAGATACATATGAAACTTCACTGTCATGTAATCAATAACTTTATTATTGCGTACAGAACGTTTTTGCACCCAAACAGTAATATATAGTGCTTTGAAGTGTAGAGGAGACAACCCAACCTAAACCACTCTACGGATTTTATCTTCAAATGTTACTTTACACAAGAACTAGTTATATTTGATAAGGTGGTTAGTTGTTCCTCTGAGCCCTGGAGAATTACCTGCCTGACAGGAACAAGACCCATCTGTAGGTGAGCAGTCAGCTTTGTTCTTACAGGAACACACAGAGGTGCAGTTGATGCCGTACGTGCCCACAGGACACGAGATGGAGCAATCTGTTCCCTGTGAGAGCATCACAAGTCAATGGACACTTCTCACTGTTTCCATCAAAGCAGAAACTGCATGTTTGTACCTTAAATCCGGGCGCACAGACACACTCGCCCGTCACACTGTGGCAGTCTGCACCATTTTGACAGCTGCAAACCTCCTGACATGCTTCACCATAGAAACCAGGAGCACACGTTTCATTACAGTATAGCCCCGCCCATCCTGGCTGACATGAACACTCACCTGTCATTGGGTGACAGCTGAGACAGAGAGAAATCACGCCATTTAAAGGCAGGGTAGGCGATTTTTTCCAATTTTTTTGCTTATGCTGGTTGAAAATCTTTTCATATCTTGATAGCAATCACTACGTAAGGTAATCTAAATATATTTATCTAAATGTTTATCTTCTGTGGAAACAACAGGACCATAAAATGTTCGTCCAATCATTGCATTCGGTCTAAATGTCTTACTTGTACATAATAATCAGATTACTTCCACATTTGTTAGACTTTACACTAGAACACAAGGAGGCATTTGTGAATGGTTGCAAAGCATGAGATGTAAGTTTTATTACCAACTAAACCCACAAATTCTCAACCCACCAACTCATCAACATCATCAACATTATCCACCCATCCAACGTGCAGACAGTCAAAATAACAATATAACAAAATAACAAAAATAACTTCTTTTAAGATCTGCAGAAATATTTGTTTTCTCCACAGACACAGACTATTACTATCAGAGTCACTGAACCATGAGAACAGGTGTGTCTTACCTGCGCATGTTATTGGTGTGACAGGGGCATTTTCGGTCACATTTGAGACCGTACAGGCCATCAGGACAGCTGCGCTCCTCACACTTCTCACCCATGTATCCTGGTTCACACAGACACTCTCCGCTGATGTGATAGCACTGAGCACCATTTACACAGCTGCATGTTTGACTACAGCCCACACCATATGTACCAACCAGACATTGATCCTGACACCTGCCAACACACAGACACCAGTCACAACATAGTGAGGTCCTCAATATGCCAATAAGATGATATTAAGTCATTGCGTACACATTTGTAACCTTTAACACGTGCCAAATATTCACAGCAAACCTAATTCCACTAATTATGATGTCATGGCTTATGACCAATAAACTTTTATTTCATTTAAACAGTAAATGTGTGTGATGTTGAGGTCAAAATCAGTTTTTAAATATTTATAATGTTTTTGATCGTATTTCTCAAGTATTAAGTCATGAATACACAGTCAGATTGACACTCATAATGACTGAAGGACAGCCCTAACTCAAAAATAAATGATTAGCATTCATGATGAACATATGACAGTTATAAATGTCTTCTGTAGCTCAGCTGGTGAAAAATTGCATTCAATTCTTATGGAGCACATGTACTGACAACATGTATAACTAAAATGTACTGTAAGTTACTTTGGATTAAAGTGTCTGCCAAATGCATAAAATGTAAATAATAAATAAATGCAATATAATCAGCAGCAGAGAGATCCCTGAACTGCTGTGACTCATAGACTCATCTCTAGAGACTAGTCTTAATTTGAGACAGCTTAACAAATAATCCTGCCATCACAGACTTAATGACACTTTACATTTTATAGACACACACACACACACTCACTTTCACAAACACACATGCACACACAAACACTGCGCACAGACATTGCATGCACACACACAATGCGCACACACACACACTGGTGGGCTCCTCCTTGTGGCTGTGATGTGATTATGTTCCAGGCAGTAGGGTGTGGTGTAATCAGGGTACAACAGGGCTAACTGTGACGTCTGCTGAAGCCAAAGCTCTTATTAACTCATAAAAATGCCCTTGTGTTTCTATTCCTGCAGTCTAAATACATGCTGCTGTGATACTGTAATTACAGCTGCACATTCTGCTGTGAGCCACCCTCAAACTCCAGCACAAATTGCAGACTCATTCACTCACTCACTCACACACACACTCACTCACACACTCACTCACACACTCACTCACACACTCACACACACTCACACACACACACTCACACACACTCACACACACTCACACACACACACACTCACACACACACTCACACACTCACTCACACACTCTGAGAACTGTTTAATTCTCTCTGACGTCATTGAGTCTGAATGTGTGTGTACCTTTCTCCTGTAAATCCTGCACTACACACACACTGTCCTGTGAACGGCGAGCAGCTTCCTCCATTATGACACTGACACTCCTGTGAGCAGTTCCTGCCGAAACGCCCAGCTGAACATGGCTGTCCACACACCAGACCCTAAACACACATACACAAACGCACACACACACACTACAAACTATGAATAACGGCAATTGGCCAATCAGAAAAAAAGTTTGTTTAGCTAAAGTTTAGCTACAGGACCCCCCACCAAAAATATTTGACCACACCATCTCCCTTTTTTCTACAATACAACCAATGGTTATTACATTTTAAACCTAGTAACAGGCATTGCTAAACAAACATGAACAAATAAACAAATCCACTTATATCTACCAAAACACTGAAATAACTCTTTAAAACAAAAAACTGAAAAACAGCTAAAAACTGGTGAAAGTGAATGATCTTTTACCTGTAACTATAATAAATTTGACACATTTCAATTAAAGTTTGTCCTTCAATTCTTTTTGTGTAGTAATGGTTTTACAAAAGCCGTACATCTTACACATCAAAAATAACACCTGTCACGTCTAACACCTGTTACGCATAACATCACCACATTTAACACCCATCATGTCTAACACACATCACATTTAATGCCAGTCACGTCTAACACCCGTCACGTCTAACACCCGTCATGTCTAACACACATCACATTTAATGCCAGTCATGTCTAACACCTGCCACGTCTAACACCTGTCACGTCACATCTAAACCCAGTCACATCCAGCTTACTGTCACATCTAACACGTCATAACACCTGTCACGTCTAACACCTGTTACGCATAACATCACCACATTTAACACCCGTCATGTCTAACATACATCACATTTAATGCCAGTGACGTCTAACACCCGTCACGTCTAACACTAGTCACATCACATCTAACCCCTGTCACATCTAACACCCGTCATGTCTAACACACATCACATTTAATGCCAGTCACGTCTAACACCTGTCACATCACATCTAACCCCAGTCACTGTCACTTGTAACACGTCATAAATAACACCTGCCACATCTAACACCTGTCACGTATAACATCGTCACATCTAATCACCTGTCATATATAACACTCATCACATTTAATGCCCGTCATGTTTAACACCTGTCACGTATAACACTTAATATGAATCTTTTAAATGTTACTTCTGTTTTTCTTTATAAATGAACATGTGAGACGCACCATCCAGCCGGCCGGGCAGGAACATTCTCCTGTCACATGATGACACACACCTCCGTTCTGACATGGACAGTGTTCCTCACACAGACGCCCATGTTTTCCAGGAGGACACAGATCCTCACAGCTGCACAAATTAAATGTGGCATTCAGACACTCACGTATGACAGGTACTCTTCAGTTATGTGCTTGTATGAAGGTCAAACTTACAATGCTCCAGTGTATCCCGGGCTGCACACACACTCCCCGGTGATATGGTGGCATGTGGCATTGTTTTGGCATTGGCATGTCTGTTGGCAGCTGTTGCCATAGGTGCCGTCTTCACAAAGTTCCTCACATCGCCAGCCGCGGTACCCAGGCGCACAGATACAGGCTCCCGTGATGGGGTTACACAACGCCTCGTTCTTACACTGACAGCGGCTGCTGCAGTGTGGACCCCAGTGACTGGTGTCGCACGCTGCACAAACACAAGCGATGCTATAGTAAACATTTGAGAAGAAAACCATGTTTACCATAATTACAGTCATAACATTTTAGTCCATGTAATGTCTTGAGGTTTGACTTCAGCCCAAGACTCAACCTAAACTCATATTCATATTCATACTCAACCTAAACTCATACATATACAACAACAACACAATGATTATTAATATTAATGTTTGTAAATAAAAATGAAGCTTTTAAATGAGCATTTGTTTCAGTCATCCCCTGGAGAGTCATTGGGAGATTGTCCTGTTTTCACAGCTGATGCTCACGTAGGTCAGATGTAGTTGTTGAGTTTGTCCATTACTGACGTTCTCTTTATTCCTGCAAACACTGATTAACCTTCACTCTCTATAGAAAGGAACAGTATTCATTTAACCCTGTTGATTTCACCGTGTAACTCCTGGAGGATGAGTGAGGTAAGGAGTAGTTTATAGATGCTTTTACTCCAGTTCTGTGATTGATCAGCAGTGGCGGTTCTACATTGAATTGCGCCCGGGGGCAAGACTCCCCCCCGACCACTGCGCGCCACGCCCCCTCCCCCCGCTCACTCCAACTTCTTCCCGGCGCCCCCTGACCACTTCACACCACGCCCCCTCCCCCCCGCTCGCTCAGCTTCTGTGCGGCTCCTTCAGCACAGGTATCATAGATAATAGGAAACCGCTTAGTGGCACAGATGATATTTTTTTTCCTCCAAGTTCATGTGCCGTCCCCCACGTGACGTTCGCCCAAGCCTAAAACCGCCCCTGTTGATCAGAATAAATAAACATGCTTTATCCAAATTTTCATTTAGAACTTTGTTTCAGTGGTGCTGATTGGTTAATGACAGTTCTGCCTTCCAAGTTGGAAATATAAAGCATTACTCAGGACAAGTACTAAGTAGGTACATTTTAGTAGGTTTAATCCCAACAGGCCTAAACAGTTTTTTGTAGAACCCCACAACAACTAGTGTTCCTGTAGCTCAACTGGTAGAGCATTGCGTTAGCAGCACAAAGGTTTTAGGTTTGAGCCCCAGAGAACATGGGATCTTGATCAAATGTGTAGCTTGGATTCACTGTGAGTCCCTTTGAATGAAAGTGTCAGTCGATGCTGATTTTTAAATTTGTGCAATCTAATATTCTTTATCTTCTATTAATCAACATTATTGGTGTAGTAAGAAGTTAATCAAATCAACACCTAATGTCAGTGAAATGAAACCTAAACATACAAGACAAACAACACCTGCCAGTAACATTCAGACTGTGTGTTCACCGTTTCATGACTGTGGAAGTTTAAACAGCAACACATCTCAACACACACACACACACACACACACACATCATGACTGATCCTCTTTAACTATTACAGCATTTCTCACAGACAGCCTGGCCACTCTGGCAACAACGTTAGGAAAATGTGAAACAGGAAGTTCATAATCCAACAGCTGCTTGAGATCTTACAGAAACCACCACATGTTGAAACCAACCAACAACTAACTTCAACAAACACACAATTTACTGAGATGGAACAAACCCTAACAAACAACACTGCCTCTGTTTAACATCTGACAGCTTTCCCAAAGGAAATCACAAACGAGACATCGTGAGATTCAACAGAGAGCAAATGGAGACTTTTGGAGTCTCTTATTTCTCTCTAGGAAAGAACCCTGGTAATTCCTAGTGTCTGCATTACAGTTTCACAAGAGATTTCTTCACAAGCGAGCTCAGATTTCACACATCTCAACATGAATTCAACAGATCAAGGCATCCAGATTTGTTTAATACATTCGTTTTATAACTCTATACTCTTACTATATTCTGATTTTTATTAGACATTTTTTACCTCAGGAAATTTGAGACATGTTTGAGGAACAGTTAAAACTCAGGTTTCAAGAGTTTCTTTTATGCATTTTCACATTTCAACATTAGTTGGTGTGCAATGTTGCCATTTGAGCATAGAAGAGTTAGGCTTCAGGTTAGGGAACTAAAGCGTTCACTGTAAAGTGAAGTGATATCATTTTTTAAGGACTACAACGAACTGCTTATTGGGACTACAACAAGCTTCCAACATTCAGCAGCTAGATAACCCTTGTCCCATGAATATGCAAAAAGAGACAAAGAAGACTTGCTGTAGTAGTGTGTTATTGCCATATCACCACCACACTAACCAATGAGAGCCCACAGAATATTTTAGAAGGCGGAGCTTCATAAAACCAGGCACTTAACAGCACATTTGTAACAAACTGGGAAGAGAGGAGCAGCAATAAGGTAAAATATGTAAAAGAAATGAAAACCTATTTTAGTGCACGCAAAAACTAAATCAAGACTTCGAAAAAGAACATAAGATTTCTCTGGCAAAAAAATTCCTCTGGTAAAATAATCATTTATGAGAATTAAGTTATGGCTGAATCTGCTGGATAAATTTACACTTGACATCAGTTTACAGCTGAATTACTAAAATTACAATTTAAGAGTTTAAAAATCTGCAAATGTGTCAAAACTGACATAAAAATAATATAGAAAGATCTGAATTATCATCTGATGTCATTTTAATTTGATAACTGGATTCTAAAGCAATAGGGAATAGACAAACTCAGTAAAGGTAAGACAGGCAGTGGTCAGGGCAGGCAGATAACAATCAAAAACAGAAACGCAATAGACAATCCAAATACAAACTATGTATAAAAAAAAGGGGAAACCTGCTTTAAAATGCTAGCCAGGGCAAACAAGACATCACAAAAAGTCTGTCAGAGTCTGGGGTTTAAATTGTCTGCTTGATTGGGAACAGGTGTGGCAAACAGGAAGTAATCAGCCCTAGACATGGGGCCCATGGGAAATGTGGCCTAATACTCTGGTGATGGCTCCCTCTGGTGGCATGGAGGAGGTGGAGCAGCAGCCTCCTCTGTAACATATATAAAGTAAATAATGGACAAATCTGTACACAATCTTCTGTTCCGGATTCATACAGATTAATATTATTTTTTATTGTTAAATCTTACTATTTAAATGTTTTTCTGTTTTTCATATGTATGTATGTATGCATGTTTGTACCAAGGAGCACCTTAAAAAAACACAACAAATTCCTTGTGTGTCTGCGCACACACTTGGCAAATAAAGCTAATTCTGATTCTGTTCATAAAAGTCTATGTAACTATCCAATGAATTCCTGGTTAAAGTACAAAGACATTTGTGATTATACACAGTGCTCAGTGTTTTGTGTTATTGTCGTGCACTGGCCCACATCTGACATCACATGAGCTGAGCCCTGAGGTCATTTCCTGCCTCTTTGCTCAATCATTCTCTTCTCTTTGTTTTGTGTTTTAGCGATGAAGAAAGGCCTCTTCTCCTTCATTTGAATTCAGAGCTAGATGTTTTGTTGGCATCTCATGGCCTGGAAAGGCCTGATACAAAGAGCCTTTAGAGGAAATTGATGTCATATCATTACTCACTGACTCTGAAGATGTCCTACAACTTTACCTGCCAGTACATAAAAATCAGCAAGATTCACATTTGTCAAACAATGAATGTCAAATGAACGTTGTTTATATATATGGAGCACCGTTGTCCTGCGAGACATCTTGTGTTATTATATGTCCACACATGTAGCATAATGACAATAAAGCTTCTCTAAGTCATTTGATTATTTTATATGATAGTTGTTATTGGTGTTATGAAAACAATTTTAATTAATGTTTTGTCTCCTTTACAATATTCCACATTAAAAATAATGTATTTTTTTATTTTGGCTTCTTAAATTCATTTTGGGCTACCAAAATTTGATAAGTGCCTGTCCGAAGGGCTACCAGGGATATAGAAATTTTGCGAGCTCTGAACAGTGTATTTTTTCTGTCTGGTGTTGGCAATAATTCAAAATATGTAAGAGCTGGAAAACATCCTTTGGTTTCAAATCAATTCAAGACTCATAAACCAGGAAATAAAGATTTTCTTCAAATCTCATGTCCTGCACGTTTGTGTGAGGGTTATGTTTAGGAGAAAGGTTAGGGTTGGGGGATAGAAATGATCAAAAGCCTGATATAAAATCAACATATGTCTGTGGAATGACCTTCTTAATATAGTCAAACAAACATTTGACAAACGTTAGGACTAGTGTGAGCAGTTAGTCTGTGTAAGTGTGTGTGTGTTGGGGCGTTACCTAACCACATACTGGGGACAAATTTGTACCCAAAAGTCAGCAAAACCTAAAATAAAATCTGAGCAGAATCTTTTTGGGACATCCTCATTTGTAAAAATGCTTTAAGATTTAGTAAATAAAGATTTTTTAATTGTAAAATCTGTTTTCTTTTAGGGTTAGAGTTGGCTTCAGGTTATATCGTTTATAACTACCTGCACATAAAACCAATTGAAGTCTGTGGAATGTCCCCATTTAGATGCGTAAACATGCGTGTGTGTGAGTGAGTGACAGATGGGCACAGCTGCAGGACTCACCACTGGAGCAGTCAGCCCCTCCCCAGCCTGGCTCACACTGACAGGTGTTGGGGGCCACACAGCGGCCATGCACACATTTCTCAGCACAGTGGGCTACAGTGAAAACAAGAGAGTCAGATCAGGTTTCAATCCATCAATGAAGAAAGCAGAAAACAAACATGAGGAGAAACTACAGAAAACTCCATCAGAGACACATGCTGCACGGATTACACACACACACACACACACACACACACACACAATTAACTACTTGCTTTTAACAAGATGAATGAAAATATCATATATAAGGTGAAGAAGCCGCTTTTCTTTCATGTTCTTTTCATCATGACAGGCCGGGTAACAGGAGTTGTTTGTTACACAGATGCTGTGCTTATGTCCAGTTACTCCTCCAGTTGGTGTCATGATAAAAGAGCAAATGGTACCAAGGTGGACTAGAAGTGCTACACTCATGGGGTTCAACTGTGTCATGGTTGGACAGTTGATATGGCTCAGGTCTTTTGCCCGCTTCTGTTCTTGGGCTGACAGTGTCTTGCCACACATCATTTATAATTGACAACCTTGATGTTTTCTTCAATGTTTCATTCAAACTGTGTTTTACATGCACGAATACTTACGGACACAGATGTCTTTGCTTTCGTAGAACCCAGGGCAGCACTGAGACTTGCGCCGATGCATCGTCTTCTCGCCCCTGCGGTATGCCGTCCTGTAGCTCACCCTACAGAGACAGTTAACACATAAACTACGAGCCATTTTCAGTTTTTATTCCAAATCCAGCAGAATGAATTCATTCATTTATTTTGCTCATTCAATAACCTGTTTACAAGTCAAACAAAGTGAATCTTTTCATAAAACATGATGAAGTTTGAAACAAGAGTGTTGTGTGTAATGTTTGGAAGTGTTGTAATGTGCACACACACCTGTGTTGAGTACATTTGAACCAATTCAGGATGTCTGTGCAGCTGGTGTAGTAAATCTGATCAAAGGGATGAGCATAAGACTCCTGCACAGTGACAGAGTAACTGCAGAACACATACACACACAGTTAATTACTAAATAAGGACATTCCATAGACTTCTATTGGTTTCATACACAGCTAGTTATAAACAACATTTATAACTATTATAACCCAACCCACACTCTAACTATATCAGGCTAATGATATTTTCTATCCCTAACCCTTCTTTTTTATTTAAAGAGGACCAGTAAATGTCTTACAAGTTGGACGTCATGATATCTCACAAATGTGTGTTCCTCAAAAACATAGCAAAACCTGTACACACACACACACACACACACATATATATATATTTGAAGCTGTATGCGTGTGGTGTAATTGCTAAAGAAAACCGCAGTTCTGTGTGAATTGATTGTGTATGAAGATGAAGCAGTCACACATCTGAGGTGTGTTTACTTTTCGGCAGCTCTGTGTCTGCTGTTGTAATCACCGGTCTGTGTTAGTTGTGTGGCATCTTTTAGATATTCATTATGGCTACTAACATGATATTCTGATGCTACATTAAAACAGTGACAGAGGCTCTCTTGTGTTTGAATCAGGGATGTTTGTGACCGCTGGCAATGTTCAGGGCGGCTCATGTGCACAACACACATTCAAGAGCATTTGCCTCTTAAAGAGAAATAACATTATAAACAGATATACAAGTCTCAGGCATGTGAAGACAAATAAAATGTAATTGTGACTGCCACTCTCAAAGAATATATGGTTATATTTATAATTGAACTCTAAATGTGTGTGTAAACTGGCTCTCGTTGACTGTTGTAAATGTGTTGAGGAAGTCCAGCGCACACACATTATTCATGTGGGCTGTGTGGTCACACATTTTCTGATTTAGGAAACTCCTCCATGGCAGACAGCTGTTCCCACACATTACTGAGTGAAAGTGAATCTAGCTGGGAAAGAAACCTCCATTTTGATTCCTTTCAATCTGCTTTAATGGATTTCCAAGCCATTCCTTAATTTGGCCACGGACATCTCCTGCCTGTTAATATTGTGTGTGTGTATGTGTGTGTCATACAGAGAGAGTGTGTTTGTGAGACTGTATTTGTGTTACTTCTTTGAGGTGAGAAAAGTTGCCTATTGAAAGTTTATTCATTTCATCTGAACACAAATGTTTAAGAACTGAGGATTGTCACAGAAACAGACTTAGTATTTTATTATGATTACACAAAAAATCTGTTCTTTACTCTCTAATAGGAAAAAAATACATTTTCACAGCTATAATATCACTCTTAGCATAAAGAATACAGTCTGTAAATACTGTGATATAATCCCAACCCACATTTATTGTAATATACAATACATTCTTGTGATTTACAAGGAAGTAAGCCTATCTTTTTTTATTAGGATTCATAGTACACAAAACTATTCAAAATCTCAACAGGACACAATAAAACTAAACTCTCATAATAGTAAGACTTTTTCTGCGTCACAATTTGCTTACTTATACTATACGTATACTTATACTATACGTATACTTATACTATACGTATACTTATACTATACGTATACTTAAAGTACGTACTGTTTCTGTTATGAAAAAATATATTGATTGTTAATTACACACTCGGAAATACAACTCCTCATTGCATTTTAGCATTTCTTTATTCATTATTTCTTATGTAATGTTTACCATATAGTTTAATTTATTAATTCGGCATTGAAGCATCACTTATTTGAATTATTAATTCAGTGTAGCATCGCCCTCTTATAAAGAGTTGTGGGTAAAACTAGCCATTAGGTGTTCACAAATGTGCACTTTCACTTGAATTTTCACTGGAAATATAGTAGACTATTTCAACATACTATGATTTGAGACATTCTAATTCTAATTTCAAACACTATTTAGGATGGATAATAATTAGGGTGCAGGGCAAGTGTATGTGTGTGTGTTAATGCGTATGTTTCTGCATGTTTGTTTGTGTGTACTTGTGTTTGTGTGTGTTTGTACAATCTATCTTTGTTAAAACCAATGTGACAAGTTATACCACCCGAGGGATTATAGTAAAGTGAGACATTTTGGTTGATCCTCACCTTCTGACACCCCTTAAAAGTGTTAAGACTTGGTTTTAGGGTAAGGTCTAAACCTTAAGGTAAGGTAAGGTAAGGTTAGACAGTTAATTTGGATAGTTAGGGCTAGGGTGAGGGGCTAGAGATTCTTTTGTGTCAATGAATGTCCTCACAAAGATAGCTGTACAAACGTGCGTATGTGCATTTATGTGTGTGTGTTTTATAGCTGTACAAACGTGTGTATGTGCATTTATGTGTGTGTGTTTTATGTCTCACCTCTCCCAGTGACTGCAGACATTAGGGTCGTCCAGTTTGAGTGACAATGTCAATGCAATCAGGCAGTATGAGATGGCCAATAGAAAAGGAGTGCACGATGACATCACCTTCACACAGACACAAATCACCTACATCAGATATACATATATATATATATATATATATATAAAGTGCAGTCTAACTGTGTATGCAGCTTCCCTTGACATTAATATTACATTAACAGTGTAACTAACAGAGAAAAGCAGCCAAACTCTTCACACTTCTGCTGATAGATGAGATTAAGTACAGTTGGAAGATTGTTAAAACTGGACCTCACTCTCTTGTGGGTTTTCTTTGCGATAAGAGAGGCGTCTGGTTTTATTTGACTCAAAAAGCATTACAACTGTCCTGCAAACTCTGAGAATTCACACTTACATACAGTGCATGGACATTAAACATCACATTAAACACCTTTAAGTATTAATCGTAACTGTGTCTGTTGTTACATGTTACCAGGTTAAATTCTCACATGTAGTTAACAGACAGATTTGGTTTCTGATCTGATTGAATTCTACAGCAGAAAAGATGATCAAAAATGATTTTCACTCTCCATCTGGAGCATCAGCATTCACACGTACACACACAGTCTCTTTCTTGTGTGTCTCCTTATTTCTCTATACACTTATTTCTGTTTAAAATACCTATTATAGACTTTATACAAATAAATAAAAAAAGGCAATTAAAACTCTGCACAGTAGGCAAATATTTACAGGATCTGTTTATACATAAGATTCAGATGAGAGAACAGTCTCCAGTGCAGTGTTAGACAGTGTGTGTACTGTATCTGTAAATGAGGGGGTTCTGATCTGTTAGTGGCTCTCTCTGAAATGTGAGCGCTGCGTCCGTTAACTCTGTGTCTTCCAGTAGTTAATGGAAGTACCAGCAATGGCAAACATCAGTTTCACTCAGTTAATGCTGCACAGCTGCGCTCGCAACAACTGCACTGATACACAAACAAGAGCAATGCTGTGGTCTGAGGCGGCCGTATGCTGCAGGCGCCTGCTGGGGGATTTCAACAGTGTGTAACCAAAACTTAGTCTGTCTATGAGAAGAGGCCACAGTCTCTAAAGTCACTAGAGACTGATACTTCACATATCAAAGAAGAATTCCCTTTACAACTGTCTGAAAGCGATCGAAGCATCTTAGTGTATCGGCTGGGTGAAATCCCTCTCAACTGAACAAAATTGCTGGCTGAAGATTTACTTTGACTCTAAAACTTTGTTTCAGGACCCAGTTTATATCTTCCATATTCCCCATATATCACTAACTTTAGCTAGCTTATATTGACACTAAAGAGCATATAAAAATAGGTTGATGCATTTATTTTATTTAGTAAAAAGATTCAAGTAACTTTAACTTTAACAGTAACTTTACTGAGAGTGTCATGAAACCTCTGCGCCTAATCTAACTGTCCTCAGCACAGCTGTTGGAAACAGACATCTGTGAAAATTCAGCTGGAACTAACACACAGTAACAGTCTTAATGTATAATGTTTAACTGTGCAGTGGTGATGGTCTGTCTGTCCTGTGTATACACACACACACACACACACACACACACACAGCAACACAAGTTCAGCAGATGACATGTGGGGTGGGGGCTGGAAATAGGTGTTGTGTCTGCTAGATTTATACATCAAGTGCCACTTAACAAGCCCCCAAACACTTGAGAGGAAAATATTACACGGAGAAAAAGCTTTAGGGCTTAATACTGAAACTTTCATTGTCTAAATATTTATTTGTTCCTTTTTGTGTCATTAGTTACAAAAGCCAGTTGATTATGCCAGAAGATTTTATTGAAATGATATTGACTCGGCAGTCCCAGCTATATGATGTGATATTGTCAAAACCTTAAATCTAAGGGGCCTTTTACATGACTCCATTGTCATCTAAAAACAAAAAACTTCTTATGTGTTCAGCCATTCATTTACATGACAATGGTGTTTTATGTGTCACAGGAGAATTGGCCACCCTGGTTCAGTTTAGTTTCTCCCAAAGTTTTTTCTTCATCTAAACATCATTTTTGGGTTTTGGTTTGAGTTTTGGTTCCTTGCCATTGTCACCCTGTTGGCTTGCTTACTGGGAGACTGCTGACTTTAACTTGGCTTAGGAATTTGTAAATTGTTAAACTGCTGTTTTTTACTGCTGCTAATATAATGATCTAACTCCAATCCCTAAAACTTTACTATTTCGCTATTTTTTGTCTCCTATTCTCTTTTATTATGCAACGTTTGGATATTTTATGGTATTATTACAATTCCCTTATACTCCTGTCTTATAAAATCTTATCTTCTTTTATTTGTAAAGCTGCTTTGAAACAATGCAACATTGTAAAAAGGCGCTTTATAAATAAAATTAAATAGACCTCATTTGAAATGCACATCATACATACAACAGCCATGCTGGAAGTTTCATTCACATACTGTTACTGTATCCCAAACCCAGTGACCAACTTCAGGAATTATATTTACTATACACCACAATCTTTTAATTAAACTTCATCGAACCATCAGAGAAGAAAATGCTCCGATAACAGACAGACCTGAGCTTCATCATCAGATTCAGTCAGAAAAGAAGTTTGACCTCTCTTTCGCTCTCTCTCTCTCTCTCTCTGCAACATTTAGACTGCCTTAACTTTTTACACTGATGTCAGAGCAAACAAAAACAAACACATTCAGCAATAACGGGCAACATATTATAAGAATTATACGAGTAAACAAATACATATTTTAAAGATCACATAAATTCCATTAACATTAAACATACACATCTATAATGCTGAGATCCGAGATTTTCACCCAGAAATGTAATTTTCCTCAAATTTGCAAAAGGATTCAATTAAACCGTTACGTTATGCGGTCCGTAATACTATTAATCTTTGCAGCAAAATATATAATACTAATAACATTTGTAATGATATGGATATTGTCACATACATTAAAAACTAATAAAATCACTGTATCATTTTCAAAATAACTTACCACTTAATCCAATCAGGATATTTTCACAGAAGTGTTTGAATAATTTGTTGTTTTTAACTAATTCCACTAATTCAGTTTCTGCTGATTGTGGGCGAATAAATACTGACGCAGATCTCGCACCTTCAACTGCAGACGAGACGGGACGCCACCAAAACGCCACCGCTATTATGACGTCACATGACAACGAGCCAATGGGAATCTACATCATGTACGTCTCTTCTCTGCATTTGTTTAGAAACCTAAGAGCAGTAACTATTTTAGATACTGTTGTTTAAAAAAAAATAACAGATAGACATAATTAGTTCAAATGTACTAATTCTGAGTTTTAATAACTTTGTCCAATAAAAAATATTTCTGCATTGTGTTGTTTTAATGGCTTAGTGTTTTGATTAGAAGCGGAGTGGCGCCATCTAGAGCTCATGTAGTGAATTCACTAACGCTTCCTTCTGATGAGTGTATTTTTCAATAATGCTGTCTTCAGTTATTATTTACTTTCAGTGCTATACAGTGTTCAGTGTTGTGCACTGTTAGCATATCGTCTAATTTAAAATCAGTTGAATGACTAAATCTAAATATCTGTTCTTTTGAAGCATTTACAGCACCAGTCAGACATTACTTTATTTATATTTTTCTACATTTCAGAATAATAGGAAACTCACAAAACTATTATATGACACAAAAATAACTTTTAAAAAATGTGAAAATAAATTAAACTTGGTTAATTTCTAACATGTTCAATTTACTAACCCTTTGCCTAGAATGTACAAATGTTTCTTGACATTTCATTACCCAGTTTTTTGAAGCGTCACACCGAGATGCTTTTTGTAGTATTAAAAAAAATCACAAACAGTACTGAAGGGGTTCTCATATATTCTGGGCTCTGATTGCCTGCTTGTTCTTCATTATTTGGTCCAAATTATCCATTCCATTATCCATCCATTTTCTTAAACATTTAAGAAAACGGCTTCAGATTAAAAGTTTAAGCGCATGAGAAGCATTTGGGTCAAGTGTTTAAACATTTGACTGATACTGTATCAGAAACAAAATATGATTGACAGTATATATTGTTCAATCAGGAAGTAGCAGGAAGTTGCGACTCTCTGCGGGACACGCCCATCAGTTCTTAAGTATTTCCGTCTCATGATACGAGCGGTGGTGAGATTGTCTTTACTGTTAATGTTAGTTATTATGGCGAACATTGTTTGTTTACATTCTAACTAAATAATGCGATGTCTTACAAATATTTAAAAAATCTGCAGCTCATTCGTATTTATGTTGTGTGCTATTGTTAACCCAACTCACCCAAACGTCTACACACTGAAAAAGCGCCTGTAGTTAGTCTGGACCTAAAGAAATCATGTGACAATAGCAATGACACGCTGTATTTCATTTAAAACTGCATAGTTTCTTGTTTTATAATTGTCACATCTAGCGTCTTGGGAGACTGGAGCTGGGATATTTGTGCCTTTATTTGCCGTAATTTGTCGCACTTTGAGGTAAACTGCAAAAAGCAAATATTTGTTACCAGTTATAATGTGTAATGTTTAGATAGACCTATACGTCTTTCGTATTAATAAATTGACTATAAATATATGTTAAAAAACAACAGCTTAATACCACTTAACACTCAATAAGGATTCGTATACGTGTGTATGTTTGTAAAGGCATTCACATATAAAAACAGATTGACGTTTAGATACTGTATATGTCAGTATTGTACAGTAAGTATGTGAGTTTGTGTGCTAGAACTGAACAGTCTGTAAGCACACGAGGTCTGTTATTTCTGGTAACATCTGTAAACGGATGGGAACCAATTCTAGGAAGTCTGATTGAGATTGATAATCTTCATTACAGGAGAGACCTGGCCATGCAAGCTCACTATTAAAATATAACATCTATTTAAACTTCACAACAAACAGTCGTGAATGAATGACAGTGAGTTATTGTGATCTCATTTACAGACATGTTACTGGTCCAGAAAGTCTTCAGTCAAACACAGAAAGTTTGTCATGTGATCAGACGGCTGTACACACAAACACAGTTGCCCATCCTCACGCTCTTCACAAAGGTACATTTGCATATAGACATCCAGAATGCTGCTGGCATGGTTAATACTGACATTTTACTTGGTGTTAATTACTACATACAGCAAGAACAAAGTACATACTGTATAGAATTTATAATACACTGTTGTTGGCTGTAGAATAGTCAGTAGGAACAGTATATAGTTCAAACAGTGATTCAGTTTTGTGTGACATTATACATTGTGTCTAGTCATTATCTCAGAACTATACAAAGTTCTCTGTTGTAACCCAATGTTTTGTCAATACAGCTCTGGAAAAAAACACTGCAAAATTATCAGTTTCTTTGATTTTACTCTTTATAGGTATGTGTTTAAATAAAATGAATGTTTAATTCTATAAACTGACAACATTAATCCCAGATTCCAGCTAAACATTGTCACAGCATTTATTTGCAGAAAATGAACTCTGGTCAAAACTCTCAAAACAAAATCTGCAGTGTTTTCAGACCTCAAGTTGATACTAATTTTTTAACCCAATCTAATGTTTTAACTTAACCCTAAAACAAACATATTTGGTAGAATAACCCTGTTTTTTAACTACAGCTTTCATGCGTCTTGGCATGCTCTCCACCAGTCTTTAGCATTGCTGTTGGGTGACTTTATGGTACTCATGGTGCACAAATTCAAGCAGCTCGGCTTTGTTTGATGGCTTGTGACCATCCACCTTCCTCATGATCACATTTCAGAGGTTTTCAGTGGGGTTCAAGTCTGGAGATTGGGCTGGCCATGACAGGGTCTTGATCTGGTGATCCTCAATCCAAATCTTGATTGATCTGGCTGTGTGGCATGGAGCATTACCCTGCCTTTCACAAAGATGAATTTGCCCAATTCCAGCCTTGGTGAAGCACCTCAACATCATCACAGTTCCTCCACTAATTTCACAGTGGGTGCAAGACATTGTGGCTTGTAGGCCTCTCCAGGTCTTATCTAACCATTAGACGAACAGGTGTTGGGCAAAGCTAAAAATTGGACTAATCAGAGAAAATGGCCCTACTCCAGTCCTCTACTTTCGTAAACCTCAGCCTGGATCTTCTTTGCATTCTTACTGATGAGTTTTTTTTTCTAGCTTTGTACAACTTCAGCCCTGCTTTCAGGAGCCCGTTTTAAATTGTCCTCACTGTGCACTTCACCACAGCTGCTATTCACTGTTCTTTCTGTAGTTCACTTGTTGTTCGACTGACTTTTAAATGAGTTGGCAGTCATCTTGTTCGGTGTAAAGTCGTTTTGCCCTCTACCAAGCTATAGTTTTGTTGACCTTGTTCTTATGAATTGCCATCTTTGAAATTTAAGCATAAAAGCAACCTGATGCTCACTGTATCCCTCTGCTAGTAAAGCTAGAATTGAACCTTCACTCAAAAGGTTTCAACTCTTTCGGCCTGGTCAAAAGTTATTATTTGATTCAGTTTGAGGTTTTACTAGCACTGTTTTTGCCATCCATCTTGTCCTATTGCAAGAAGATACAACTGTGTTTTCTATACCTTTCCTTGCTAAATATTTGGTTCAGGTAATCACTTAATCAGTTATTCATTAAGCAGAATGAGATGTGCCTGTGTTGAAATTCAAGACACTGGAATGATGTGGCTGTCATAAATGTGAAGATGCTGATTTATGAACATCTTTTTTTCCAGAGTTGTATATGTAAATGTGTAATTTCTACACTATTAAAAGCAGCAAGAACAAAAGGGGGGTGGGGGGGATATGAGGGGGAATAATAAAGATGCTTCATACATCTGACTACATTGTGAAGAGCGCTGCACAAATTAAACTGAATTAAATTGATCTATTTTATATCTGCATAATATGAGAAAGTATTTTAATGCCAAATACAGAAAGTATATTTAAAAGCTGCTGTCTGGCTGTTTTCAGCATCCGTGTCCATTGTGTGATGAAGCTAAAGAAGAACTTGAACCCTACAAACACAGAGTAGGAGAACAGAGATGTTTGTGCTTCCTTTAAATGTTTATATGTTGTTCTGTTTGTTTAATGTGTGTGACGGATTGTTTGTTTCAGTTTAGGTTGCGGGAGGTTGACATCACCCTGCCGGAAAACAGTGTCTGGTTGGACAGATACAGATATGACATCCCTGTCTTTCATCTGAACGGACACTTTCTGATGATGCATCGTGTCAACACAACTCTTTTAGAAAGAGGCCTGGAAAAAGCAACAACAGCGACTGTATAATTGCTGCTGTAGATGATATGTTATTCTGGTTTCTTCACTTACAAATAGTCACAATAGAATTTCTCCAGTAATAAAATGGTGTTTTAGTGCCCATATGTCCTTGTTTGTTAATCTGACAGCCACTGATGTGTTCTCTGTTAACTATTCAATTATTTAAATAAAAATGATTTTATAGTAAGGACATATCTCCAGAAACAGGACTAAAAACCTTAAACTAAACTTACACAGTCTGACTAAACTAGTAACGCACACTAAATTAAAACTTGACTATTTTAAATTCGGTGGTTGATTTACTTGTGTGATTTGGTTTATTGTATTTTTGTGTTACAGCCTCTCTTAAGCTATAACGTCACAGATTCTGACATTCTCCTGTGAAATGAGTTCATATAATTCAGTTATTTTGGTTTTGGCAGCAGACAGGACTTACAGCTTGTCATCAAAGCTGTGGATTTTAAAAGCGATTGGTATAATCCGTTATTTTGTAAACTTGGGGTCAGATTTATCTTCAGTTGGTCAAAGTCTGAGAACAGAGCAACTGGTTACTGACCCATGAGACCTAGTAGTTACAATGACACTCCTGTCTACTGTCTACTCAATCAAACTGTCTGCTAAAACAACTAAAATATTAATTTATATGAATATTTTAATATTAATTAATAATACACCAAAGATTCAATCAAAGTTTTTTTAATTATATAATATAAAGGCTACAGCAGGAAGCAAGTAAGTGATGAGATACAGGTGAATATCAAATCAAAAGGCTAGGGTGGTAGTACATAAAATGCAGTACAAATAGAATCAGCAATCCACTCTGTCAATCTGATGTGTATATAAAACAATACAGTACTGACTCGAGGTTTATCGGCTTCCACACTGTCATTGCTCAAACTCAGGTCTTTGCTTCAGTTACAGTACATAGTGAATTGTGAATCGTCTGTGATTGTGTAGTAAATTGCAAACAGCCGCTTCAAATAAAATTACATTTTTCAAACTACCATGCATATTTACGTTCTATCATCTTTCACTATAAACTATTATCAGTTATAAAAAAACTGTATATAAATTATCTGTGTGTGTGTGTGAGAAGACACACAAACAGCATACCTAGTAGTATCTACTAGCAGAGTTCTCTACTGACAGTAGTTCTCTACTGGCAGAGAAAGGGGACAAGCACTTTAGCAACGAGACCAGCAGCGTGTAAGTACACTTGTTCTCAGTTGTTTGTAGTGCAGTGGTAGGAAGTGTATTTGTTTTTACCTTGTTTACCATAGTAGCTCGTGTGAAAGTCGCGTTTGGTCCTGGCCTCCCCAGTGTGAGGTAGTCGGTAGCTTTTGTTGTGGTTAATATAGAGGCGTGTCCAGCTGAATTTAATCAACGCAAGTTTCAGGGGAGTATATAAGCAGTCAGTTCACCGCAGCAGCCCTCATCGTGTGAAGATGTAAAGTCTTTACACTCATTGAGTGTAAAGACCAGCGACTCTACCTGCGCGGCGACTCCGAGCAAAGACACCGACAAAGCACTTGAGTACTGTTTTTTTTAACTTCTTTTTGCACCTCTTAAATAAGCACTTATATTATGTGTC
Source organism: Botia almorhae (assembly GCA_036877575.1). Taxonomy (NCBI): domain Eukaryota; kingdom Metazoa; phylum Chordata; class Actinopteri; order Cypriniformes; family Botiidae; genus Botia; species Botia almorhae. The sequence continues at coordinate 1,753 of JAZGTJ010006115.1, read as the reverse complement.
TACTTATGTACGTACTGTACATATGTCTTTTGATACATCACTAACTCTTTCTGTGGGCCTCTGGAATTGTCAGCCTGCTGTTAACAAAGCAGACTTTATTACATCCATAGCTACTCATTCTAACCTCAACCTCATGGCTCTAACTGAGACCTGGATAAGACCTGAGGACACTGCTACACACACAGCCCTCTCCACCAAATTCTCTTTCTCCCACACTCCTCGTCAGACGGGGAGGGGTGGGGGGACTGGACTACTGATTTTTAAGGTCTGGAAATTCACTCAGAGACCATCTATAGCCATTATCAGCTCCTTATAATTTCATGCAGCTACTATTATCCATCCCATTCACATTCATGTGGTTGTCATCTACCGCCCCCCATGTCCATTAGCTTACTTCTTGGACGAGCTGGATGTTCTTTTATCATCCTTCCCTAATGATGACACTCCTCTACTGCTGCTGGGCGACATCCACGTTGAAAAATCTCAAGCTACTGACTTCCACACTATGCTTGCCTCTTTTGACCTCAACAGAGTGCCCACTATAGCTACTCTAACCCTAAAACACTGGTCACTCCACTACAAACATCTGATCATTTCTATCTCACTCTCAACATCCAAATCACTCCTGAACCACCACACACTCCACCACAGGTCACCTTTTGCAGAAACCTACGCTCACTCTCAGCCACTAGACTATTCGCTATGGTTTCATCTGCACTCCCTCCATCTTTCCTTACTTGATGCTGATAGCACTACTAACACACTCTGCTTCACTCTAGCGTCATGTCTAGACAGAGTATGTCTGCTATCGTCAAGGCCAGCCTGCGTCACTCCCTCTGCACCCTGGCTGTCTGATGTTCTCCGTGAGCATCGCTCTAAACTCAGGGGTGAGGAGAGAATGTGGCACAAGACAAAAAATACTGCACAACTCATGTCTTACCAATCTCTTCTATCCTTTTTCTCACCGATGTCATTACTGCTAAAGACATATTTTCATCACAAAATTAACGCTTCTAACTCCCGCATGCTCTTTAAAACATTTTCTTTCCTCCTCTGTCCTCCTCCTCCACCTCCATCTTCAACACTCTAACCCTAACTAACCTTGCTACATTCTTCCTCAACAAAACTGCAACAATCAGCCCTCAATTCGCCACACCTCAAACTGACATACTTGCTACGCCATCAACACCACAAACACATCTTTTTCTCAGCTCTCTGAGTCTGAGGTCTCCAAACTTATGAAATCTAACCATCCTACAACCTGCCCGCTTGATCCTATTCCATCTCATCTCTTTCAAGCTATTTCTCCAGCAGTCATACCAGCACTTCTCGGGCTCCAGGCTGCGGACTATATCGATGTACGCGGCCAGACTGTCGTTGAGCTGTTGCAACACCTCCTTCTCCTGCAGTCTGGAGATCCGTGCCGGGGTCAGCGGAGTCCTGACCCTGCCGCGAGACGCTGACCTCGACCGTCCGATGCCGACCTCTAGGGTGCATGCTTTAAACGATTACATTACTGTAACTGCTTTGAATGCATACTAATGTACATTAACAAATGTAAAGTGATAAATGCGTACAATGAGCCTTACTACAAATCCGGCAGTGGCAGCCGCGTGAAAAAATAAACTGTCTAACATTAGATTAGATCTCACACATTAGATCTCATCCCACAGCCTTGAATCTGACTCCCCTTTATATACACATTAGATCTCATCCCACAGCCTTGAATCTGACTCCCCTTTATATACACATT
>JAZGTJ010006114.1:0-25771 GCA_036877575.1 Botia almorhae | reverse complement strand
TTTTGAGGCAATCAAAATATATTATAAATTGAGGCAAACACTCAATTGCAATATATATATATATATATATATATATATATATAAATTATTTTGAGGCAATCAAAATATATTATAAATTGAGGCAATCAAAATATATTATAAATTGAGGCAAACACTTCAGGCAGTAATTTTTGTCCAAAACTGCATGCAACACTAATACTGTATATTATGCTTTGACAACAAAGCTCATAACCCTGTTGCCATCCAGAGCTGTGACAGTGCAGTTTTCTGTTAGTGAACTGATATTCATTTCTGATTATAACAGAAACCGCACGTGTATACAAACTACCCCTGCTGATCCAGGAGACTCAGGTTCTGTGCAACCCAAGAAGCCCACAGTAACTGTTTTACTGGTCAGTATGGTGTGGGCGCAAGGGCTTAAAGGCCAAAAGACTGTGGGCAGTTGTGGGTTCTTGGGGGGGGCAGCGCTCCAGTTCCAGGGAAATAATCTTCCATGAAGCAGGGCCCTTATCTCTCCACCACACAGACAGCTGAGCGGTTCACTGTCATTAGAGTACAGCTCAGAGAACCGCCTCTGCTGCTCTCGCCCACTCTCTCTCTTCCCATGCTGCTTTCATCAGCTTATTTGTTATTTTCACTTTTACACATAATTATTTCACACCACAGATATAAATACGTAAAGACGCACCGTGTTATTATTTAGTTTCATTCCCAAATAAGAACACATTTCATGCCCAAGACTTCAAAATCATTTCTTGTCAAATGTCTTATCCCAAAGATAAGTCAGAGTGAATGCTCACAGAATGCTCCTTGTCTCTGGTTAGCAGACTACTGGCCATATCTCGCCTAAATAATTCCCAATTTGTCCCTCATCTTCATCACTACCTACAGAGTCCTGCAGAGTTTAATCCTTAATCAAACACACCTGAATAAGACAATGAAGCTCTTTGGGATTACCTGAAAATATAGGCAGGTGTATGTTTTAGGGTTTGAAACTAAACCCCCTACAAGACAAGTGGCCAAAAGGTGTTTTTTTCCAATAAAAAGAAATTTACATAGACAACAACGCACGGCATCGTAGACAGTCAAATGTCTGTCAAAACAAAAAAAAAACATGCCAAAATCCATTTTTTAAAAACTTTTAAAGAGGATGTGCACCTGACCTCAAAGCCACAGTTTCCAAAAGTAATAGTGTGACTTAAAGGTACAGGCTAAGTTTGGTTGTGTTTTTTTAGTAGGTAAGCTAGTCAAAACCACGTTTCAGTTGAGGAGAACTGGTTTCCATATTCACTGTTACAACGTACAGTTTTGGCCTCCACACCCTTAACTGACACAGAACAAGACACCTCCCTTGTTAGGACCTCTCTTGACACTGGCCATTTTTTGACACTGGCCATTTTTTCTTTTTAATTTATATCTGAAAAGCCAAAAGAATGACTTTCCTGATAACAAACTACCGTGGCCGTATCAGATGGCAATACCAAAATTAATACAATTTTACATGATGTAGGATGTTTAGATGGATGCCCAAAACATGATATTGTCAGGGTACATGTCGAAAAAACCAAATATCACCATAACATTACCATTACCAAGTTATATTATTGAATCTGTGTTTATCTCTAGTTTGGAGTAAACTGAGGTAAAGTTTACACTCTTGTAAACTTTACTGTTTCTTACTGTTTTCAGGTGAGTTCCACTACTAACTTTCCAAAATGTCACTGTTGGCACCCTTTTTAAAAACAGAGATTCTTTTATACGCAAAAACAATGCGGTTGATTAAAGTATTTTTAAATATCTGAACACACAATTAATTTTACGATACATAATTTTTTGTTAGCATACACCAAAAATGGACCGGCCGCACCTGTTTAGTTTAGCAAGGCGTTTGTTTGCCTTACACTTATTGTGGTTAACCATTACCAAATTTTACATGTTTTCGTATGGATCAGCCTCAACATTCAGGAATGGAGTACGGTAAAGTATTTATTAAGATGAGCATTTGACCACTCTTCAATAAAAACAGCTTTATGTTATTTTTATCATGAGTGATTGGAGCACACCACACTTGAAAGTGATTCTCATAGGAAATTCTGGGTGAGTCTATGACTTGGTTGTAATTAACTTTATTTGAGAGTCTGTTGAGCACGTACATGTGTATGCGGCAGGTACATTAAAAGCAATATGAACAATATTCTCTTATATACAATATACTCTTAACTTTATTACGTATTAAACCTGGGATGATTTATTGTGTTTCTATGTATGCCGCGTACTTTGGCCTTTTATTTACCATTCGGTCCCATTTTAAGCTAACAGGAATCATATATGTCCACACAATTGTCCGATAATATAGTTTACTGCTTATTACTTCACTCAGCAAAGTTATAACTTTTGTGTGTAAACAGAGTTGGAAAATCATCGTTCATGACCCGTTTTGTTGACCATCGCTTCACTAACTTGTACCGTGCCACAATCGGGGTCGATTTCCTTACTAAAGAAATCACTATTGATAAGAAATCAGCGATTCTTCAGGTGAGGTACATGTACATCCTTTTGTTTACACTCAAGTTGCTCAAACGTTGTCATGCAACAGCCCGCCGTTCTTGCACCAGATATGGGACACTGCGGGAACGGAGAGGTTTCATTCTCTAGGCACCTCACTGTATCGCGGGGCTCACTGCTGCCTCCTGGTGTTTGATGTTACCTCGCCGGCTTCCTTCGCTGCCCTCGAGGGCTGGAAGAAAGAATTCCTGGTTCAAGCGTGTCCATCCGATCCCGCAGAATTCCCGTTCATAGTGCTGGGGAATAAAATTGACTTGGAGAACCGCGAGGTTAGCCAGCACTAAAAAAAGATTTAATTCATATTACAAGCTGAACGGTAAAACTTAATGCATCTGTCTGCTTAGAACTGATGGTGGGTTTGATTGACAGGTGTCGCCCAAAAAAGCCCGGCAGTGGAGCAGTTCTGTCGGAGCCGAATATTATGAATGTAGCGCGAAAGACGACATAGACGTGGACAAGACTTTCCACAGTGCGGCCCGAGCAGCCCTGCAGTATGTGAGTTCTGGAGCACTTTATAATCCTTATAAAAATATACTCATAAAGACTTATTTCGCATCTGTTAAGCACTGTACCAACAGCCCATAAAACTCACTGAATATCTTCTCCAGGAAGCTGTTGAGAAACACTGAATCGAACCATTGACGCTATAGTATAACATGAAATACAGCACAATCACGTGGCCACTTTTATTACACTTTTTAGCTTAATACCGTTAACAGCCACAATATTGAAAACTTCCATTTTAAGATTCTTCAAAATAAATGTTTTGTTTAACAGAAGTGACACAAGTTTGGATTAACATGAGGGTGAATAAATTATTTTTTTATATTGGGTAAACCATACTTCAAACCGTGGTATTAAATTGCTTAATACTTTGTGTCACAGTCCCTACTGCTTCAAAATCATTCGGCTGAAAATGGGGGAGATGTCCAGCTCATACAGAAAGAACCTGATAAAACGTTGAATGAAAAATGCCAGTGTTGAAGCGCGGTTGTCGACACGCGCCCAACACCTGCACTGCTGTAAGCTTGTGCACAGGTGTGTGTGTGGAAAAACTCTCATATGAAAATAAAACCTCACAACCTACTTCGTATGAAGTGTACTATGCTGGTTTATCGTTCCTTTATTTCAAACAAAATATCTCCACGTTGATGCAAACGAGCAGGCTGGTTTATCTTATCGGTGTTTAAAAATAGCCACTCAAATTCACAACACATTAAACTGGAAGACACAGGGCTAAAAAAAACCTCTCGTGCTGCACAAGCAATAAAGAATCAGTCACAATTAATCAGGGAGACGGCAAATATTTTTGTTTCCTTTATAAGTCAAGACAAAAAAAGGCAATCAAGAGATGACCAACATGTAAAAACGTTTTGTTACAGGTAAATATATAAAAAGGCCAAGACGCCATCTTTAATCCCTTGAAATATGAATGAACTATATTACAATCGAATCCGAACTTGACTTTACCAAGCATGAAAACCTCCATCTCCATGAAAACAATACAGGTATACGTTTAACATTTAGCTTGCATACCCCTCAGAAAATCGATGGAAAAAGGTAGAAATTTCTGAAATCTTCACACAGACAAATTCCTTCACAATCTAGGGCAGAGAAAATTCTACAGTTATGTCCTGGAACATGAAAGTCGGGAAGGGAAGTCTGAACGGTTTACTAATCATGGCAATTCGGTGAACAAAAACAAAGTTAATATTTTACGATTTTTACATCTCTAGGTTGGGCGTACACAAACGAAGTGAAAACCAGCGCGGAAATATGCAGTAAACAAAATAAACAGCCCTTCAGATGGTTAAGTTGTTAACGTTCTTTCAGCATTTTAACACTTGGCTTTAGTACGAATACAACGTTTCTCATTTACAAGTCAAACCGAGTATCTGACAATACCCTCCAAAGCCCTACTTCCCACAAGTCATTCAAAACCAATGGAGGATGAACAAGTTTAAAAAAAAAAGTAGTTAAAAAAACAAGCACACAGACATACACATACACACAGGAGAAAAACTTTAAAAATACAAAAATAAACTACACAAAAGATCTTCTCCGTCATCGCTCACTTTTTTTAGTTGATTTTTTTTGTTTTTTTTATATGGTAAATCTCAGTTCAGCCAGTAATGAACTTCCTTGGCCATTTCTTTATCTGCTGTTGTGCTCCTCCCACTCTATGCAACACAGATGACATCACCAGCAGACTGGAGTCTGAAATGGATCTGCAACATACATCCGTTGAGTGAAAATCCTCTTGTTGGAGAACAAGTGCTTGGTTTGTTTAACCATTTCCTTCCCCCACATGAAAACAACATGACTCAACGTGTTCTACAACATCAGCCCTGAAGTCCATCACAGACAGAAAGAGCAACTTCATTGAGCCCAGCTGACAGCAGAACAAACATCTTACAAAATAACAGATAGATAGATGCTTAGAAAGAATTGGGGGGGGATCGTAAGGAAGACTCTACAATGAAAAGAGCTCATGTTCTTTTCCCCAAACGCCATGTAATGTTGCATCGATGGGAAAATATTCAAAAATGTTCATGTGCTTTTCTCCAATTGCTCTATTAAAAAAGAAACAAAAGCTTTTCCTACAAACAGTTTTGACTAGTTTTCTCTGAGACTGTGTGCTGTTTTAATGGATGGTTACGGCTGAATCTGGATGGTGCACTGAGAGCAGGTTGAGTATTTCTTGTTGTGGAGGACGAATGGAGAGAGAGCATCACTGGTCCATTCTTGCTTTCTTTAGACCAATCCCCTTTCTGTAACAAAACACACATGCGTTCATTTTAATGGTCAACCTGTTCATGGGTGATTCTTTCTTTGGGGCACTCTTGACTACTTGATATCTTCTAGAGTGAGAATCTGATCATGGCCTAGATCAACCTCATAACTAACATGGCATTTAATGTTGGGAATTTTTTTTAATTGCGTGTTTTGGTAATTAAATTTTTTACATTTATGGAAAAAAGTCTGGATCACACGTCTGACACATGGACACTTACGAATCTGGCGAAGATACAGTTCGTTTTGGGGCAGGCTTAGCAGAGAGGCCATCTTTGCTAGATTCTACAACGCAAAAAAGTAAACGACTGTAAACAAAGCAATCTTGTTTCGAAATACTTTTTCTTCACCAAAGAGGTTTTAAAATCAGCACACTACCTTGCAGCCATCGCACTTGCGTAGCCGGACCGTAGCCCTTCTCGTTGCGTGCGGCGATGCGGAAGATGATGGCAGGTTTGGTGGTGTAGTCTATGTGGGCATTGGCCAGGCTGGAGGACTGGACCAGGCAAGAGGGGCTGGGGCCGCAGTAAACACGCATGAAGGCAAGCTGGGCTGGAGTGGAGGTTTTGGCCTCTGTGGTCTGGCTGCTCTGTATGGCCAGATACACAGAGTACTCTGTGATCTTTCCTGATGTCACGGATGGAGGCTCCCATGTAAGGTGTGCACCATCTGGACTCTGAAGGGATCAAGTGACGAGAGGGATGTATTTAGAGTGAAGACCGACGAAGACCTATTGATTTAATTTTTGCAAAGGAAATGGGAATTATGATTAGAGCCATACACACCTTGCTTATCTTTATGGCACATGGTGCCCCTGGGAATCCTGGTAAGCAGGTCTTGAAAGCAGATATCTCAGAAAAGGCTCCGCGACCACATGTGTTTATACCAGCCACGCGGAATTTGTAGGCGGTGCCAGGCTGAAGCTCCACCTTCTTCATCTGACTGTAGTCTGGGATGGCACCAGAATCATCCTAGGACACGAGCTCCATCAGCACTTATTTTTTTTCAACACAACATTTTATGAAGTACAATCTCTGTGACTTACATCAACGTAAGTGGAGTCGTCTGCGGGCATGTAGAAATGCGTTACAACCATGTTAGTCACTTTGACAATGCCGACATCATACCACTGGTTCTCCTTCTTTACTGGAGGTTTGATGGTAACAATGGGAGGACTTTGTTTCTGTGAAAATAACAGACAACAGATTTTTATACAAACAATTTAGTGCATCTCACAGGTGATTGGTTACCCACAGAACACAACTGACCTCAGCCACAATTCCATTGGCCACCTCCGTGAGAGCTGCAGCGGCTTGCATCTTGGCTGGACTGGCGACTACTACAGGGGCTAAAGTGCTGGATGGAGCCAATGCTACAAACCAAAGAAGCGAAGGATACAAAACATTAAATATTTAAAAAGGACAGACGATAAAGCTGAAATTCATATCTTTTTTGTGGTTACAAATGAACAAAATTCAGTTACTGAGCAAGTACCGTGAAAGATCAGTGTTCAAATCGTTTCCTTACCCTGATTTGCAACAAGATGATGATAAAGATGGGTAACCTTGTTCCTGAAGGGCCAGTGTCCTGCAGAGTTTAGCTCACTTGCCTGTAGCCTTTAGGTAATCCTGATTAGCTGGTGCAGGTGTGTTTGATTAGGGTTGGAGCTAAAATCAAAGGACACTGGTCCTCCAGGAACAAGGTTCTCAATCCTTGCTTTATAATGATGTTTTATAATGTAACTGCTGGGTCCATTTACCTAGGAAATGCCAGTTTGGCTTAATTTGACTTCCACATATGTAAAGTATGTAAAGCAACCTGCATTTATATGCCTCAAACAGAGATGGGGATAGCACCATGAGTTACGGATTGCAGGATTACAGATTTAATTGTACTACCCTTGTTCAAACAGCTGATATATTCAATAACACTGAAGAACAAATCAAACTTCACATACTCTCTGTGGAGGTGCGAGGCAGCAGTCCAGCTACTGCACTTGCTGCTGCTATCTCGTTGTGTCCGTTCTCTGAAGTGGGGTCATTGAGGCTGTCGGCCGGAGCCAGGGCCTCCGTGGGCAAAGCAGACTGGGCGATGGCCTGCTGCTGGGCCGCCTGAAGCTGCTGCTGCTGCTGGACCAAAGCTGCCAGTTCCTGTGGAGTCAGAACGATGGGTATGGTGTGGGTCTGCTGGTCATCTCCTCCTGCAGAGTCTGAGAGATGAGAAAACAAATTACTGGCTGGAAACAGAATGAACGGTTTGATTCTGTCAACAAACGTTTAAAGGTAACGTTTACCCTGAGGGCATTAAACTCAAGTTGTAACATGCAAGTCAAAGCGTGTAATTGCTTGAATGTTGAAGTATTCTCTCCTATTACAGCCTAATAAGATAGTTTGACAGAATTAAAGGATTGGACGAACATCTTATGGTCCTGCATGTTCCACACAATATATGTGTGATTTGTGTAGTGATTGCTATCAGAACATAGAGATTTTTATTCACAGAAATGTTTCTGGATGGCATACCCTGGCCATAAGCGTAAACACGATCAAAATAAATTTTGTTTGAGCATCCAGATTAACCAATGGCATAAATATTGGGCAGGGCTACCTTGTCTGACCAATGGCAGAAGGGGGCGTGTTTATACAACACAAATATAGATAAACGTAGCACTTACTCATAACAGCTTGCTGTGCTGCCTGTAGCACAGCCTGAATGGCGAGGGTCTGGGCCTCCTCCGTGGCTGCAGCCTGCGCTGCGGCCTCCGCAGCTGCTGTGACAGCTAGCTCCTCCGGGGTCAGACCCGTCACCAGCAGCGTCGTGGACTGCCCGTCTGACATCAGCTCTGGGGGCAGGGCCAGAGCCTCAGCATCCTGCGAAGATGATGCTGCCTCTACACTCTCCATCTAGCACAAAACAGCACATAGTCTTAAATCAAGATGGATTATAGATACCTCACAAGAGATGATTGAAGGCTATTTCAGCTATTAACTGCTATTTTAGTAATAACAGAATTATATTAAAAATGTCATTTTCTATGGCAATTTAAGTTTAAAGACAAGTTTTCGAAGCATCAGTTAGCTCAAACCAAAGAACTACAATTCATTCTCTTACACTGGCCATCCATATTGTTGAACCTTTCAAGTGAAACCCGCTGGAAATGAGTGACTGTACCTCTGTTGCTGGTAGCTGCTCTGCAGCTGCTTCTCCTTCCGGCATGCCAGACGGCTCATGCTCCATTGGCACCACCCCCGACTCCGCCTGACTCTCTGCCTGCATGGCCACTGCTTCCGCCTCCCTCTGGAAGTCGCTCGGCAAGGCAACGGCCTCAGCCTCCGTCTGGAACTCTGCCTGCAGGGCAACCGCGTCTGCTTCAGCCTGGCCTTCCGTCTGCAAGGTCTCCACCTCCGAGCTGTCCATAACAGGCTCGGCACTCGCCTCAGAGGATGACTCAGTGATTGAAGAGATAGACTGCAGAAAAACAGATGAGTGTACTGGTGCTCAGAAACCTGGAGTTCAATCTAACGCATCTACAGAGCGACTCAAAGACATACAGAAGATGAGACAGATGGTACCAAATTGACTTCAATTTGTTTATCGTTATATTTGTGTGCACCCTTAGCTGTTATCTATATTAAAAGACAGGCCACTCACTGGAACAGCTGGTCCTGGTAGAGGTGTTGCTTGTGTGACCATGGTGATGGCTCTGCTTTGAGGCGCTGCAGTTGACGGCAGGCCCTCTGCGCTGGTGGTAGATTCTGATGTTTCTCCACTTTGTTGGGCTAAATGTGGGGAAAACCCTCATAAGTCTTAGCACACAAACTACTGAAGACACTGATAGACCAATGAGCTAAAGCATTTTAATGGCCGTTTAATTTGATAACATTTAAGTGTAGCTCATTAGCAAGCTTAATCTTCGCAAGTAAATAAGCATAAGGTGACATCATTAGCTCGTGTAATTGGCTCAAATTCTACGACAGCAGTTCTTAAGTGAGAATGACCCAAACCATTATTGTTGAGCCAAAGAACGGATTCAGAACTGATTTGGCAACTCTCTGTCAGAAATGACGGAGACTGAAAACTGCTTTTAAATATATACAGAAGCATGCAAGTGTTCTTCTGAGAGGACAAAGTACCTGCTCCCTCATCGGTCTCCATATTGCAGGTGGCAGTGGTGGCTGTGTTGGTGGTGCCCGTCTCGTGGGTCTCACAGGGTGGGTTGGAGCAGACCTTCTGGACCATTCCTGTTTGGTTTCCACCCATGTTAGATGAAGCTGTGGTGGCCGTGTTGGTGGTGCCCGTCTCGTGGGTCTCACAGGGTGGGTTGGAACAGACCTTCTGGACCATTCCTGTTTGGTTTCCACCCATGTTAGATGAAGCTGTGGTGGCCGTGTTGGTGGTGCCCGTCTCGTGGGTCTCACAGGGTGGGTTGGAACAGACCCTCTGAACTGTGGCCATCTGTGTATTTCCCATACTGGCAGATGCTGTGGTGGCTGTGTTTGTCGTACCCGTTTCGTGTGTTTCGCAGGGCGGGTTGGAGCACACCCTCTGCACTGTGCCAGTCGGAACAGTGCCCATATTTGCGGTTGCTGTGGTGGCTGTGTTGGTGGTTCCTGTCTCATGAGTCTCACATGGGGGGTTGGAGCACACAAGAGTAACACTGCCGGAAGCGTCACCTGCCCCGGACTCACTGGAGGTGGGCTGCTCAGAGGTAGGAGAAGCCAGAATGGAAACGGGCAGGTCTTGGCCAGGCTGAGCCTCCACCTCAGTGGGTGTAGTTATGAGAGTCACCTGTGTGGGCTTGAAGAAATCAACTTAAGATTAGATACAGAGCAATACCTCCAACAACATCTAATGACATTTGGCCATTTCTAAAAAATGAACATGATGTTACCTGCATGGTAGAGGAGACTCTAGTCAGGTTGCTCTGAACAGCAGACGCAGCAGTTGCATTGATGACCTGGCTGGAGAGGGTGGCAATTGTGCCCAGGGTGGTAATGGGTGTTGCCAGGGTGGCATTGGCACTGGCTACGCTCCCTCCTGCTAAACTGGTAGAAACTGTACCCGTGACTGTGCCAAGAGTCGTTACACCTTTAAACAGGACAGATCAATCATTTATAATAGCTGTTGTCAAGTTTGGCATAGCAGTGCATTTACATGTCAATTATATATAGGTTAATAGGATACTTACCAGTTGTTCCCTTGACAACCAGTGTGGTTACAGTTGGTTTCACCCCAGACACAGATACTGGGGACACAAGGCGAACTCCTCCCATTGGCACTGTGCGAAGAATGGTTCCAGGCTGACCCGGAGCACCCTTCAAAACAACCTACCAGGACAAAAAAATACTCCAGGTAAGGTAACTCGCCTCTCAGTACTCTTAGAATCACGTTTCCCATTTTGCACCTGATACTCTGGTGACCAATCAACATTACCTGTGTAAGGCCCTGCTGGCCTGCTGCTGTGCCAATCTTAGGCACTGCTGTAATTATTTTTCCAGGAGTTCCAGATGTCATCATCTTAGTGGTGAAGATGGTGATGGGGCTCTTCACCCCTGTAGTACTAGTAACACCTAACACCAATACAGAATATTTTTACTCATTGGTGATCCAAAATGATCATACTCCCATTACTTGCCAATGCAAGATTTGTTTACAAAATGCACCCTTCTTTACCTGCGGCTCCCTGTTGTATAGCAGACATAGGGATTGTTTTAATGATCGTGGTGGTCCCCGGCTTACTGGTGGCGCTGGGCGACATGCCACTGATGCCCAGGATGGTGGGCTTGCTTCCTGTGCCACCTGCTTGAGTGGTGGTAATTATGGTGGTTGGTTTTCCATCAGCAGATGTTACCAGCTTCAGAATGGTGCCAGGAGGGAGGGGGCCCTTCGTCTATGAAATGAAACAAGTTGGCATTATTTGGCGTTTGATTTTTACACTGAAATATGACACAGTAAAATTTGCTAATGCAACCATCGCTGATAAATAATAAACTTTTTAGATACTTAAAGTCAAGGTGAATATTTATGACTAGCTGTTCACAAGTTTAACTTGCCTGTAAAATCTGAGCCAATGAGTTGGAGGAGGCCTGCCCAGTCACAGCAGCCGTCTGCACTGGTTTGGTCTGTACCACTGACATCACTTTGCCCAAGTTAGAGATCTAAACACAAGATGGGGAAACAACATTACATAAAAACCTTCAACATTTTCATTTTGGTGACTCTGATTTTTCCCTCGCCAGAATTTAAATACACTGTACCAGAGTGCCAGCTCCTCCCACAGAAAGTGGGCTCTTGACGAGAGTGATGGTCTTGGTGACTCCACCCACCACAGTGGTCACTACCTGGGCCTGCTGGGCTACGGTAACCGTGCCCGACTTGTGCACAGTGATGATGGGTCGAGCTCCTGTAGTGGGACTCGACACTGTTGGGGTGCCCACCTGGGCAGCGGCTGTCTTCAGCATGCGAGTGGCAGGGTTGCTTACCTAGGGCAATGGAATTAAATGCCTTTAGATAGGAGCTGGGCAGTATTCCGGTATATGTTGTAAGATAATATACACACATAAAGAGAACATCAAATCATAACAGACATCAACTGAAAGACGAGAAGTGGCAATACAAGGAAGTACACACAGCGACAACCTAAAGATCTTACCATGACAGGGGAAGCCACTTTAACTGTGGTGGCTCCAGGTGTCACAGCCACTGTTTTGACTATTGTGGCCCCCGCTGGCATATTGAGAACGGTGGCTCCAGCTGACGGGGGAATTTTCTGTGTGGCTGCTGCGGCTGCTGCCAAAGCTGCCATGCCACTCATCTGAGGGCTGCTGCCAATGGCCTGAAAGTACACACAATGTTATAAAATAAGTCGATAAGAAAAACAACACTTAACAGCTTCTGGCTTTGTTTTGGCGTATTACCGTTCCTTGAGTCGTTTGTGGCGGTACAACCATACGAACACCTGCAGGAAGTGTTGTCACGGTAACGGGGGATTTTCCAGCCTGGGCGGCTTGTCGCACGGTGACGATTGATGTTCCGGTGCCTGAGTGAGGGGCGGCAACTTTTAGAATAGCTGAAATACAATAAAACAGAGAAAAAACGTACACATAAACGTATGCATTTGGCAGACATACTTTAATGTTAAAACACTAAAGTCAGTTAAAATGAAAGCATTTAGTGTTACGAAACAAATATTCGCAAATCTTTACTTGGACCCCGAGCTGTCGAGGCGGCCAGTGGACTACCAGGCGTGCTGGGTAAGACCGAGGCTGTGGGGGAAGCTGTCTGGGGGATGAGAGTGATGCCACTCTGAGGCAGACTCTGGGCAGAGGGAGCGGCTGCAGCCTGCGCTGGACTCTTTGGCGAGTTTCCGGGAAGTGAGGAGGCTGCGTTGAGTGCTGGTGACGTTGCAGCAGTGGCTGATGGAATGTCGTATTTCTGAAGCTGAAGCAGGTACGTATCTGCTGTGGACACCGCACCCCAGCTGACCTCCAATGAATTTGTGTTGGCCCGTACAAGCTGTACCCTTGCAGGAGGATTGGGCCGTTCTACAAAAAACAAATTGTGACAGTGTCAAAAAAAAACATGCAAATTCTGCTTCTAGTGATCTACTGAACAATATACCTTAAAATAGCGAAGTAGACTTCAGTCATAACAAATATATGAGGCAACAACATTCTACAATGTAATATTATTATTTCCACACGTTATTCTTCTTTAATTGTATTGGTCGTGTATTAAAACATCTTATATTCTCACCTGTCTCCAGATACCACAGGTCTTTGCAGCACACCTGATTGTTCCACGCTTTGCGATACCCATCACGCCCACTCCACACATAAAGCCTGTTGTTAATACCAACCGCGCAGTGTCCTGCTCGCGCACGGGGTATGCTGTCCTCCAAAGTGTCCATCAAAACAGTCTCCCATGTCAAGGTGTCTAGAAGATAAAGAAACTCTATTAGGCATAATCTAAAAACGTGCAAATGCATCAAAAACAACTGCTTTTATAGCAAGAACATACCCAAGTTGAGACAGGCCAGTGTATTGGTACACTTCCATTCCTTCTCATGGGTGGCCACCTTTACATCATCCATCACCAAGGGAACCCAGCCACCAAAAACATACATTCTACAGATCAAGGAACAAAGGAACAAAAGGTCATTATTGCCACAATGCAAGTATATGGATGCAGATGGTGAGGCAATTCTAGATTACGCTCGAACTGACTTGTTTGTGATGGTTGTGGCTGAGTGAAGACTGCGGGGGAGGGGGGCAGCACCACCTACTGCAGGCTTGTTCCAGGTCATTGTGTCTGTGAAGCAAAGAATGACCCAATTATTGATTTACTTAACAGATTGATTTAACTGACTACCAAAGTGTGACAGACAAACAGTCTGGCCTACGAAAACAGCTACAATTTACATACCAATGTCTAACGTCCAAAGATCTCCCAAACGACACCCGCTCATTCCCCCATATACGACGAGACGGGACTTCTTGGTCGTTTTTTCTGTATAAATTACAGCGGTGTGACTCTCTCTTGGAGGTGGCAGGACTCCATATGTGACCGGTATATCCCAGCCCGCAACGTTGGCGCCCGGCCGCAGCTCGAGAGTGTAGAGGTCATTCAAATATCTGTAAACACACATGGGGAATCAAACGCTAGAAATATAAATTGCTCTAAGAATTTACAAACTGTGTTACTGTGTGGTAGCTATACCTGGGAATGTTGTTCTTGGGGTCTTCGCTGTCATTGGCAAGACCCCCAAAGAGATAGCACTTGTTGCCCACAAGAGAAAAACTGTGGCCCAGTCGTGGACATGGTGGTGTCCCATTTTTAGGGGCCTTTGGCTTTAATTTTTTCCACTCCCATCTGCTTGCCTAACAAGCAGCAATTGAAGTAGTTAAATTCAAATTGTTACAGGCAGAACCAACAACAAGAAACCAAATTACAAGAGTAATAAAAAAAAAGTTACCTGTAACTCAAAAAGGTCATTGCTGTACTTTCCATATTCCACCATCCCACCAAAAACCAACAGCCGTGTGCCATCACACACAAACCCATACGCGGCACAGCCTGGAGGGATGTCTCCACGAACAGCTGGTATAAACCACTGGTTCGTTGCTGAGAAAGGCAAAGAAATATTTAATGTTCAGTCAATATCACAGAGTTAGAATCAACTCTTTTACAGCCGAACTGAAGATGCGGCCCACATTTACACAAAGCATCTTGTACATTCAAACCATTTTATAATGATGTCAAAAAATGTTTTAGTGGTTTACAGGGTTGGGCAAAACATTTGACACATAATGATTTGAATGTGTATATAATAATGTTCGTGTATATACACTGAACTGTTGTATTTACATATGCAAATATGTAAATGTATGCATACGTATATGATAACTTAACAGGTAACTTCAAGTAGAAAAAATAAATGTAGTACTAAAATCAATATTCACATCAGTTTTCACTACAGTCTATTACTACTGGGGTAGATTCAAATTAAAAGTCCTTTTTCCCCCCTCAATTTAATTTCAAGAAATTAAAAGAAACTTAAAATTAAAAGTAAATTGATATGACTCTCTCATCTCATAATGTGAAACTAAAATATTACAGTTCTTTTGCAATGCAAGTTAAATAAAGAGCGTTTTCCTGCCACTGCGGTCTGAAGAATAAAAGTGAGCACACACAACAATAACTGATGCACGCACAGCGGGGGCCGTGCGCGTGCCCGTGGCGTGTTTGCGCTCAACGTCCATTTTTATTTTCTGGCGCCTTTTTCCTCTCACAACAGTCGACGAGCACCGAGCGCATATCGAGATATGATATAAATATCACAAATATTAATAAACACCCGGAAAGTTTATACATATTTAGTGGGCATGTGCGTTGCATATAGTAATTCAGTTTTTATTTCTGCTCAAAGCAGAATGCGTTACTGCTGTGACAAGCGTTACTGCATCCAATACAATGATGACAATGAAATGTGACAAGGTAAAACACGCAATACACAAATACACTTTTTGCTCATATTTACTGCCAAAGTGCAAAGAAAACCACACAGCTTTAGAATAGACAAAGTTTTTGGACATTCCTGTTCATGTTTTGAAAGTAAGGCGTTTACTCACCAGTATTGTAAACGTGCAACTCGTCGACAATTCCTTCGTTTCCTCCGCCAAAAACAACCATCAGCTCCTTGATGGCCACGGCTCTGTGTCCATGTCTTGGCCGGGGTACCGGTCCCGACCACCCCAGAACCCGCTTCCATCGCGGCTGCAGTGGAGCTCCAGACACAGCGGAACCTGGGGATGTCATGTCCCTTTACTGAAAAGCAAAGCGAATTTCAGAAACGACTGGCCACAAAAATTATAGTTTTAAATCTTGCCTTACAAAAAACTTTTGAGATTCAAAACCAATATGGATCGCACAGGAATGCCGCCATTTTAGCCTTGGCCGAGGATCTAAAAGCCGGTCGGTTATCTTAAATAACATATACAATAAAACGCAGAAAACTGTAGATCCACAGCCTCCGTAAAATTATTAATACGTGTCGCACAAACATCTCGGTCAAAATATTTTAAAGCTACATTGTTCGGTTAAAATGCCCCTGATACCGATAAACTATCAAACCATGGACGTCGCCATCTTGACAAAAGCCTCCGCCAGTATGAAAAAATGGCGGAATCGCAGATAAAAAAAATTACAAGCAGCTAACTAAACAGCAAAAGTAAAGTAAACTCTTCACTCGTTAATAATGGAATGCCTCATTAAAACAACCTTGTTGATTTGCTGAAAAGGTAAACAAAGACAGAAATTTAAAGGCTAACACTCCAAACCTAGGACCCATTTGCTGCAGAAGGCTATTTTCATGCCTCTCTGGGAGTCGCCATCTTGTTAGCCACTCTAAACAACAGCAATACTACATTTTAATCGTACAATTTCATTCCAGTGCAACGCAGATTAAAACGTTTGCTCACTACCTGCAGTTTCCTAATGGATTGCACGTTTGGGCGATACTTTAACGCATGCATTGCATTCACGCAGTGGAAATGTTGCTACCAACAGCGCAACCGAAACAGCCAGCTAGCACCGCTTCAGCAAACGATAAACAAATACATATGTGACCGCAAATGCATCTCTATACATACTATGAGCAGACGCGTCACTATTCACTCGTCTCACTTCAGACAAACACCATCAATTAAGGTATTTTGATTTAATTCATGCCGTCCCGGTGTAAGCAGCCATCTTGTCGTCAAATCAGTCCACTAGCAGCTCCCACAAAAAAATGGCGGCTAAGTTTACGTTCACTATCCAAACACGAATATAAGCTTAATATATTTGCATCGCCACAAGTCCTACGCACCAGATTCTTGTTGCAATATCCAGGGAGACGTTTTATGGTCTTTTCTTGAAAGGATTGCCCGGGTTCATCCAAATTTGTTAAGAAGTATCCACTCTCATGCCTGCCTGGAAGCCGCCATGTTCTTGACAATGCACAGCCGCTCCAACAACCCGTAACAAATATGGCTGAATTTCCACGTTCCCCCTCTAGAGCGCTTAGCAAAATACACATTCACAGCCAAATTCTCCTCTATTCCGGTACACGTTTCTTAGAATAAATTTAGATTAATTTAAAATGATTAGATTCTGTCAATATACATATCTGTTATGCGTCAAAACGACCCTGATAATTTAAACAGATTTCTATGGTTTATATTTGTATGTTTTTTTTGTGTCACACTAAAGATGAAACACTCATTTCTCAACGAGTTTATCGTTAGAATTTTTCTTTACACATTTCGTGCCATGAATGCATACACACTATTGTATTACCTTTTGAAGAAAAGAGACAATATTAAGTTAACCATAAATGTAAAAGAATGTACACATACGGTGGGGCTTCTTTTTGTCTAAAGTCACGCCCACTTAGTGGAACTCTACTAGTGATGCCACCCGCAAGAGCTCTGGAATTTAACTCCATATTCTAAATACTGTGTGTTTAGTAGGTCTGCATAACAATAATGTGAAATTCTTTAACTAAATAATACATTGGTTAGTGAAAAGATATTGTTAAAATATTTTATATAAATAAGATTTTTTTTTGAAGAGCTATAAGGATGCATTGTAATAATTAAATCTTATGGAGATCTCTGTATTTTTCTCGGCCTATTAAAACACTCTCAATTGAGTGTGTGTGTTTCCCTTCAGATGAAAGTGCAATTTAAAGGAATAATAAGAAACCTTCAGATTCACCAATGATCCATTAAAAGGTCAGCAATCAGCACAGGTCACCAAGCGTAATGGCTCCTGTAGCATTGCATTAGTAGTGCAAAGGTTGTTGGTTTGATTCCCATGAAGCACGTGTACTGACAAAATGTATAAATTGAATGTACTGTAAGTCGCTTTGGATAAAACGTCTGCCAAATGTGTATGTGCTTCTATATTTCACATCATAATAGCATAATTAATGACATAAACTGTAAATGTAGGTTCATTTCTCAATTCAGGTTCGTCACGAAGCTCAAGAGACCAAATGAGACCATTCTCAATTACTGTCCATTTTATCTGATAAAAATACAGATGGAAAATTTCTGGCTTTCCATTAATGGAAAATTTAATGGGAAAGTTGTGAGGTCTCCGTTGACCTTTGGAACCGTTTAGTTTCAGATGTCTTTTAAAGAGGCTTGTGATTATTAATCTTGTGTTAGTTCTCCTCCCTCCTCCGGAACTGTTGCTTTGTCAAATGTTAATCACTGTGACCCTTCAATCTTTGACCCGATCCGTTCCACTAGAATCCATTACGCAAGTTACGTAAAGTTCTGTTTGTCAGGTTATGCCTTGTAATATCCAAGCATGCCAAAAGCATGCCAAAGCTCATTCAGTCACTCATGTTGAATTTTCATCGTGTACTTTCCTACATGGTCTGCCACACAGTAATCATTGTCACATGGGGTGACAGTAGCATTTAAATAATCTGTCTACTTGGACTTACCGTTGTTTTGGATCAGAATTAGGAGGTTACTATGTGTAATTTAAAGATTTGTTTTTGTATATACATTTTAAAAATGCTATGTTAATTTGCACTTAAATTGTGGCGTTCAGTTGAACCATGCTAGAACTGAAATAAAGGACCGGTGTCGAGCAGATTAGCCAAATTAATCTTTCCAGTGGTGTTCGTATGCAGTTCAGGTGAGGGGACAGTGGTGGAAAACAAGCTGATAACCATTAATCCCCTGTAAACACTTCCTTTCACCCAGAGTGATTCTGGAACACTTTTCATTTAAGTGATAAACAGCTATGACCTCAGAGAGTGTAACATTTTTAAGGCTAATCATTTGCTTATTATTGTTGACTTGTGAATCATCAAGCTGTCTAGCATTATTGCGTTACATAATACGTACCCAAGCATTATTTCATAAAATACTCTAAATGAAGTTAATTAAGCAGAAGTGTATTGCAACAACAAATGGTTTTAACTTTAGCTTGTTATTTACCTTCACTTGTTATTCACACTGTCCTTAATAAACATTAGCAGCATTATGCATTAATACATAATAGATGTTTTTTTGCTTTCTGTACTTGTTACTTTATTCTTTACATCACCACGACTGGCACCATCACAAAAAGTATAGTGGCAGTAGACATACTGACACAAACCCCCTGGCGCACACGGCCTGCTCTGAAGCAGGTTAATAGGTTGGAGATATCTGTATGACGCACTTGGAGGTGCGTCTTTACCCCGGACACCCCTCTTAACTCTTCTACACTGACTATGGTAATTAAGAGCCTTAGCACAAGTCCCTGAGCCATTAATAACAGATCATCATATGGGCCATACAAGTGAGGAAGACCATAGAATAAAAGAGGACAGGAGGAAGGGGAAAAAGCACAGAGCATAAAGGGATGGGCAGATTCATGGGGTCATCAAGAATTGCACTCGTTTGAGGACTGATAAGAAGGATTTTAAGACAATTATATTTTCTTTAAAATGAAAAGGCTAATCATATCTACCCCAAGCCTTTTTACCGTCTGAAATTGTTCTTGTTGGGTTCCAAGTTCAAAACTTGGAAAATTTTAATTCAAATTTTAATGAATAATAATTAGAGCATTTTAAAACAAAAAGTATATCACGTTTAACATGCAGTCATATTATATTTCATACTGAAAATTATAATATTATTATAATAAATTAACTTTAATGATAATAAAATGAACTTTAAACCAGCTATTATCTATGTTTGTCCAATCAAAATAAAGAATTGGAATTGATGGAAATAATACACACCCTAGCTTAAGATAAGCATAAGACCGTTCAGAGCGATCTCCAAAGCCACGCCTCCCTCATTACTGCATGGAGGTATGCAAACGTAGCTTCTATACAAACAATGTAATGTAATTTCAAAGCTTTGGACCTTCTCGGATCATTCACCTTTCGCTAGTCCCTTTCTCAGGAACAAGTTCCAAGGACAATCCACCTGTCACATATTTATGGTTCTTCATAAAGGCCATGATTCTAGGCACAAAGCTGGAGCTAATACCATGGGAAGCAGATTACAGAAGGGCTAAATGCGAATGATTAGCTGCTTTATCTGCATTGGACTGCAGATTAACCGGCACTGCTAGCACAGAACCAAACTACCGGGTGAGAGGGATGATCCGAATTAGCCAGGTTTTGGTGTTGGGAATGAGATTACATGAAGTGTGTGTCTTGCACATGCAGTTTCAGTGTGGGTTTTGGTTATTGTGTGTGCATGGACAAGAGCGGGTGCCTCAAGTCCTTCTATTAAGACCATTTGGAAGGAGCGCGATTATATCATTTGGATACCTATAAAAGAGGGCTCGTTTGGTAATAGTTTAAGTGAGACGACTTCTCATGATCACCTCAGAGGAAATTTAGATCGCTACGGTTTAGATATTTTTCCAACACTGCAGTAATCTGCATTTGGGAACAGCACATTGGTTTTACAAAAACTTCTTGTTGAAGTCATTGCCATATGAGCCTTTACAAGATGAGGAATGTACAGCCTGAATTTCAAGAAGACTTCTACATCAGCTTTAAGCCCTTTCCTGGTCCCTCAGGAACACCTGGGACACCATGGTGTATATATGGCCATGGCTGCCTTTACCTCCGTTGGAGGAACTACAATGAACCTGCTTACCATTACCTGCACAGTTCAATTCAAGAAACTCAGATCTCGTGAACCTTGCCGTTGCCAACCTGCTGGTCTCCTTTTTTGGCTCCTCATTAGCATGCTACTCCTTTTGGAACAAGTACTTCATCTTTGGGTCAACAGGATGTAAAATCGAGGGCTTCGCTTCAACACTTGGATGTATTATTTGTCAACATTTTATTGAATGATTCTGTGTTTGCCTGCTTTTTTTTGCAGGAATGGTGACTTTGTGGTCTTATTCTGTGGTGCCGTTTGAAAGTTGGCTGTTTTTTTGCAAACCCCTTGGGAACTTTAGCTTCAAGACTACTCATGCCATAATTGGCTGTATGATTCCCTGGATTTTTGGTAATATAGCTTTACTCCACTGGAGGGTTTCGCTCCACTGTTCAGCTGGAGCCAGTAAGTAGCAAAAGCTAAATATCAACACAATTGGCACTAAAATGTTCTACCCATAATGCAAAGGTAAAGTGATAAACATCGAAAACCTCTTTACTTTACTTCTTTACAGCTAGTTAAATCCTATGTCGCATTGTGTTCTCTTATGGTCTACTCATCACGTGACACAGTATTCCTGATTAGTTTTGTAAAAATGTTTTGTAAAGTTTTGGAATTTTCTATGACAACACAGTTGTGTAATTCAAACATATGTACACTGATATTACTATATATATTAAAAAAAGAAACACAACCTTCTAGTTCATCCTAACTCTAATGCCGCCAGTCATTTATAACATTAATAAATCAGATTTTTTTAATGCTTCTCAGTACATTTTGCTTCCTGTCCAGCAGATGGGGATGACAGACTGCTTTATATATATATATATGATGTAGCGTAATGTGGGTCAGACACACTGCGGGTTTCTTTAATCCCCATGTGTCCACTAGGCGGCCAAAGCTCAAGCAGATTCAGCTTTGACCCAGAAGGCCAAGCGGGAGGTGACAAAGATGGTGGTGGTGATGGTCTCTGAGTTCTTGGTATGCTGGCGACCATATGCAAGCTCTGCTGTGTGGGTGGTTTACCACCGCGGTGAACCATGTGACCTGAGACTGGCAACCATACCATCATGTTTATCCAAAGCCTCTACAGTGTACAATCCCATCATCTACGTCCTAATGAACAAACAGGTATGGTGTTATATACCCAAAAGAAAGTATTTGTACTTTTGTTTCAGCTTTCTAAACTGAAGCTTGCTGCTAAAGGACTGATATACTACATAAATCAAAACATATTTCTCTGAATAATTCATGCTGCTGATTGCTTTTCTGTTAAAAAACAGTTCTGTGCCTGTATGATGAAGATGGTTTTTGGCAAGAATATTGAAGACAACGAGTCCTTCACTGCGTCTCAAGTCACTCAGGTCTCTTCTGTCACACCAGAAAAATGAACAAGTTCCTAACATAACCTCAACCTGCGTTAAAATATTCTTACAATGATTGTAAATAATAAACATAGCACCCTATAGGGATATTTGCTTTTAGTGTACTTTTTTACTTGCCTTGCTTTACAAGTAAAATGAGCAGAATTCATTATTAGCCTTAAACACACAATAAAATAAGATAACAATACTATACAGACAATACAAACACACATACAATAAATTGCAAAGAAAGAGAGAATGGTGTTATTTTAGCAATTGAATGAGTGTTGAACATAAATCATTATTAATATAAATATTCATAATATTTACATATTAAAATCTTACCTTAAAATACATGTATAAAATAGTGTTACAAGAAATATCTTTTTAATCTTTTTAATTTTGTCAAACATCACGTGATGTACTGAGCACACAATTTTACAACCAAACCAAAAAACAAAATATCTCATACAAGTCTGAAGACCTTCACAGCAGAATTACAGGTCATGGAGTAACATGTGCAGGAATGGTCTGAAAAGTAACAACAAATAATAAGTATGCAAAAATCTTTTGCATTGAACTGCTAAACAAATCTTGCCCTTTTATGCACAATGGCCTTCAATGGCTCTTTATAATCTGACACAGAAGAAATGTCTCATAACTCACGTGAATGTATATATTTATATATATATATACATTATATATATACAGTATATATGTTTACTTACCTTAACATCCTCGTTTACTTTTCCGTATCAATAACACACTTCTAAACCAAAGGAAAAGTGCAACAAGAAAAACAATTAAATTAGATATTCCATTCTCCAAACCAACCTAACAATATAATAAAAAACAACATCATGGTAGCTAGACTAGAAATTAAACCACAAATGATGTTAGAGAAACAAGGAGCAGAAAAGACAACTTTTGCTCAAGTTAAATTAACATCAGTAGTATGGATTAATTTCGATAAAATGTCGTAAAAAGTCGCAAATGAAATGTTCAATACAAAATACTGTGAAAACAGCAGCTGTCCAATGGCAAGTGGCGCAAGACCAACCTGTGCTATTAACTGGAGGTTTCGTTGAGTATTCAGGTGTAAATCAGAGTTCTGCTAGTAGTGAACTTTTGCCAATCATGAATAGTTCAGAACTAGCGGAATTCCAGACATACGACTGACTCAGCACTGCCGATTCATTCTCATCCATCCGTTTCTGGAAAGTTTCAGCTATAGCCGAACACGTTTGTGATCAACATTGTATTAGCAACCACAATAAACAACCTTGATTCTTAGTTCCACCAAAGCATAAACAGGCTGTTAATTCCAACAATGTAATGCTTAAATTTATTGAATTAGCATCCATTTCTGTGTAAAAGCATATAAAAGACACAGGTTTTAAAAAATCATAATTAAGAAATAGCTGTTTCAAATAAACATTTAAATAAACTGTTAGTACCATTTAGTTTGAAAACTGCGTTTGTATCATTTGCAAAACCCGGTATCTAAAATCAAAACTTAAAGAAAACAACTTTTAGAATAAATAAGTTTACAAACTGCCCTCGTTCTTCCTGTTGGCTCCGTCTTCACCTTGGTTTGGTCTCTTCATATGCTATAGTGTTCACCTCCTCCTGCTCCACATTGTTAGGCTGCAAAAGATGGAAGAAGCTCTTGATTGGAAAAAAAAACGTGTATCGTCAGGAACAGAGAGAGATTAAAACTGACCTCATCAAGATTTTCGGATAAACCCTACTTTCCCTAAAGTGAACCACCAATCCATAGGGATTAGGAAGGGTTGGGCTGCATCCTTGTCAATACTAATTAGGATCTTGTGTGTTGGGTATCTGGGTACCCCGGTTGTCCCAATAAGCTGATTTGGGCTCGGACTTTAACCTACATGTCTGACTTACAGTTACCCCTCGCAAAGCATCACAAAAGCGTGTTACCTTTGATTTAAATGGAGTGAGTGTAAATGAGTGTTGTTGGGTGTGAACCGTATGGCACAGTGTTTACTTTGACATCAATCTGATTGGAAAATAACAATTCTAAATGCTTTAGTGAAGTCATTTTGTCATTACTTAGTCTTTATCAAATTAGGTCGAAACATTTAAAATACATAGAATGTATTTTACATTCTATGCAGACATAGAATCTGATGCTGTTTAAGAACAAAAGTTTCTTAGGATTGTAATCCTGTTGACAGTAAACATAACAGAATAACAGAACAAACGCTGCTCAGTTTTCTCATAAAAAAGATTTAATGTATGGTTTAATATATATATTGTCTAGTTATTTACTGTACAAGAAGCTTTAATCAAAGGGAACACAAAGATGTCCTAAATCCAAAGATCTGACCTAAATCTAAAAGGCGGCAGAAAGAATCGAAGAGTTCTGTCACATAATCACTGCAGGTGCCAAGGTGACTGCAGGTGACACTTCATGCCAAATGCCAAGGTACAATGTTTTGGTTTACCTGTCATGCCTTCAGCAATCCTAGGAAGTAACTGTATCTTAGGCCTTCTGTAAGCCTAATGAATGAGCCTTGGTTCTGTTTCTCGTGCCAGCTTTGACTTTATCAGTACGCCACCTTAAGCCATGGCATCGTCTTTTTTGGAGTATAAAAGCACTTTGACAAGCGCTCGAAGTCTGTCTGTGTGAGGTGGCCAGAGACAGCAGACAGGAGAAGAACCAGAGGCCCACCTATCAACAGTCTATAGAGTTAGGGCTATACAGCAACACCCAAATCATGGCAGAGCGATGGGGAGATGCGATGTTCGCAGCCCGGAGAAGAGGAGAAGATACAACAAGGGAAGCTGCCTTTGTATACACCAACAGCAATAACACCAAAGGTGAGTCTTTAATAATACAAAACAATTAATGGAAACATGATTTTATATATATATATATATATATATATATATGAGATATAGGGAGACTTCATGCATTAAATAGGTTTTCTTATAACATTTTAGTAAAAGAATAAAAAATTAAACATAAGCACATTGCTCAACACATTTAAAACTGTTCCTTTTGATTAATTAATGTAGTAAAGGAAGACTGTAGTGTTGGCATGGTTACCAAATGGTTGTTAGTAGATTTGTCAGTACTGCACATCTTGGTTGTCATAGCCACAAACTTTGATCTCTGTGCATTTTGCAACAGTAAAAGTAAAAAGCATAAGATCAATTTTTAAGTCATGTAGCTACAATACACAGAGCTTCAGAGAATGATGAGAGTTGACTGGAATGGCTATCGGGAGACATTACACACTTATAGAAGATGGCAACGAGTGGTCATTATTTTCTCATTTCCAGATCCTTTTGAGGGACCCAATTATCACATTGCCCCTCGATGGGTGTACAATGTCGCAACAGTCTGGATGTTCTTTGTGGTCGTCGCGTCTGTCTTCACCAATGGCCTGGTGTTGGTGGCCACAGCCAAATTCAAGAAGCTACGCCACCCTCTGAACTGGATCTTGGTCAACCTGGCTGTGGCTGATCTTGGCGAGACTCTGTTGGCCAGCACCATCAGTGTCATCAACCAGATCTTCGGCTACTTTATCCTCGGGCACCCCATGTGTGTTTTTGAGGGCTACACTGTCTCTGTATGTGGTAAGTTACTTCAAGCTCAAAGACATCATCATTGGCAAAGCAGAAATAACAAACAGCAGATAAAGTAATGAGATGAAAGATTATTATTAGAAATGTCTTATTTGTCTCACCGTTTTTTTGGACATCTAATAACAATCAACAGGTATTGCTGGTCTGTGGTCTTTGACTGTAATCTCATGGGAGAGATGGGTAGTCGTCTGCAAACCATTTGGCAACGTTAAGTTTGATGCTAAATGGGCATCTGCTGGTATTATTTTCTCTTGGGTTTGG
>JAZGTJ010006113.1:0-25772 GCA_036877575.1 Botia almorhae | reverse complement strand
CTGTGCATACCATACAATACTATATTTTGCTATACTGCACTATACTATGCTATACTACACAATACTGTGCATACCATACAATACTATATTTTGCTATACTGCACTATACTATGCTATACTACACTATACTGTGCATACCATACAATACTATATTTTGCTATACTGCACTATACTATGCTATGCTATGCTGTACTATATTGTTTTAAACAAAATGTTTTATGATTCTAAAGACTCATTTTGTATGTGAATGATAAACATTATGACTGTTGTTTTCTCACAGTTGATCACAGCAGAGTAAAGCTCTCTCTCGTTACCTCCAAAAATGACACAGACTACATCAATGCAAGTTTCATTAAAGTATGTATGTTCTGCCAGTCACATAATTCATTTTTACTATGAACCTGTCAAACTGGACAAAAGACACCAAAATCAACATCACATATCTAACAAAAATCCCTACCAGTCAAATTTCAGACTCACTTTATTGAATTTATGTGTCAAACCCTTAACATTTTTCGAAGTCTTGTGCATATGAAAATGTTAAAAGTTATGTTTTGTAGAGCGGTATAAATTGTCAAAAAATAAACATTTCATTTTCACATGGATGAGGATCTGTTTTAAAAACCCAAACAGAAACTTCATGTTGGTTTCATGTTGGTTGAGGGAAGACCCACAGTGAGCAGAGCTGTAATGTAGGAAGAAAGTGATTACTTTGAAGAATTTACGGAAACAAAATTAACTATTTCATTATATAATAACCCCATATTTCATTTCGTGTTATTTTATAAGAGTATTATTTAAAAATGTGAAGTAAAAATATCCATACATAACTTTCCATAAATCATATCGAAAAATATCCAGTATAACTTTTGACTCTTAGTCTGCACAAAACAAACGTTTAAGAGTTACATTTGATGCATTATATAAGATTAAACAGAAAACGTGGTATGGATGTTAATTGTGCTTCCCGTGTTAATTGCAGGGTGTTTTGGGCTCTAGGGCATATATTGCCACACAGGGTCCACTTCCAAACACGGTGCTTGACTTCTGGAGAATGTTGTGGGAATACAACGTGCAGGTGAGCATTTGACTGTGAGTGTATGACCACTGACACCAATTCCACTTCCTGTTACAAACAGGTGCAAGTGGCTACATGCGCTTTGCAATCAGGGCAATGGGGAAAGATCACATGGGTTCAGATGTGAAACGTGCTTGAAAACACAGAGCTGTAATGTCTCAATAATATCCCACAATTTCTCACTGCAGATTGTCGTGATGGCTTGCAGGGAGTTTGAAATGGGACGGGTGAGTGTTTAAACTGTTTAATACCTTGTTGGCGGAAAACATTTTGATAACCACATCCTTCTTGCCTCAGAATGGTGAAGCAATTTACAGAGCATGACGCCTAATTCGAACTTCTTTATTTATTGCCAGCTCCCACCCTTTCACAACTGTTGCTAAAGTTACAATGTTGCAGTTACAATGCACTTTTTAGAGTTACAATGCATTATTACAGTTAGAGTACACTTTTATAGTTACAGTGTATAGTTACAGTGCACTTTTATAGTTACAGTGTAAAGTTACAGTGCACTTTTATAGTTACGGTGTATAATTACAGTGCACTTTTATAGTTACAGTGTAGAGATACAGTGTATAGTTACACTGCACTTGTTTAGTTACAGTGTAAAGTGACAGTGCACTTTTATAGTTACAGTGTATAATTACAGTGCACTTTTATTATTACAGTGTATAGATACAGTGTATAGTTACAGTGCACATTTATAGTTACAGTGTATAATTAAAGTGCACTTTTATTATTACAGTGTATAGATACAGTGTATAGTTACAGTGCACTTTTATTATTACAGTGTATAGTTACAGTGCACTTTTATTATTACAGTGTATAGTTACAGTGTAAAGTTACAGTGCACTTTTATAGTTGTATGTATCATGTACCATGTATCATTTTTGATAACACAGATACATCTAATGGAAATTAAAACACTGCTTTTCCACTTTCTTCCAGAAAAAATGTGAGCGTTACTGGCCAGAGTCAAAGGAGAACGTGTTTGTGTGTGAGCCCTTTACCATACACTGTGTAAGAGACACTTCCTCCCAAACTCACACCACACTTCCTGTCCTTGAGTTTGCACTCAGAAATGTCTGTTCCACCTGCTGCTTTAAAACACTAAATCACTCAGTAAGATGCACATAAATGTCTGCACGCCCTGATATGCTGGTTTTGTCATAAACTGTTACTGTTTTAGAAAAATATACAATTTCCGAGTTTAATTTCAGTACCTTTGAGCAGTAGCTGTGCATCTAGTTATTCACTACTGACTGATATTTTATTGTATTATTATATTTATTATAGCGCATTTACAGTCCAATGAGCGTTCCGGTAATGCACTTGTTTGATCTTGTCTAGGAGTCTGAGGAGAATAAAGAAGAATATGTGACAAGGACACTTCGAGTGACATACAAAAACGTAAGCGAAACATTTCCTGAAACAAATATTAAAGGAAATATTGTTTGACCAATACATGCAGAGACAAAAGTGCACAGACAGTCTATATAACACGGATTTATTTCAGGAGTCCCACACGCTGAAACAACTGCACTATGTGAACTGGCCGGATCATGGCGTGCCCGACTCTATTCCTCCAATACTGCAGCTGCTGCAGGAAATGCGTGTTTACCAAAATCACGAGGACATTCCACTCTGCATTCATTGCAGGTGCATTCCATAATATACCAGAGATTGTTATTGTGGCTATGATGTGGCGGTTTAGTGGTCTTTATCATGACGGGTGGAGGGCCAATCAGATTTTGTTTGTGTCAGTAACCATAGTCACGTTTAGTGCTTTCTAAAACAGAATTTTTAAGACCCCGCCTACAATCACCACCACCGCCCTTGTGTGACAGGAAATGTGTACAGAGTTGACCAATAACAATAGCCACTGGTGTGGTTTTATGACATAATGCTACCGTGGAGACTATCTGCTTCAATATTTATTAGCTGAATGGTTGTAAATCCCTTAACCAATAATCATCAGTTTCACCAGCTTTAGACCTTTCGTAAGACATTTAAGTTTAGACACTATTATTCATTACAATTTAAGAAGGTCAGATTGACTCACACAGTACTGCTTTGTTACTGCAGCAAAATGAAAACAAAATGTAATTAGTCTTAGAAACCCACAGCTTCTGCCTTCAAAGTATTTATAAAAAACAAGTATTTGAGCTTCTGGAGATTGCTGAAGATTGTTGTCTTGACTATGTTGACACACAAAGCTGGAGCGCAGTTTAGTAGATTTAAACTTCCCATTAATCCAAGTGGCTTTAGTGAATAAAAGCGTATTGTGTTTTGACTGTGGCTTATCTTTTTTGGACTCTTTGGGGATTTGCAGCGCAGGCTGTGGAAGAACAGGCGCATTGTGTGCGATTGACTATACCTGGAATCTACTGAAGAGACAGGTAAGAAACTAATTCGAAACATTCTGCTGAAACTAAGCTTTTATTTTACACTCTGTTGATCCTATTCGCTCTTGTTTAGATGATTCCAGAGAATTTCTGCATCTTTGATCTGGTAAAGGACATGCGTACGCAGCGGCCCTCTGTGGTTCAGACCAAGGTACCCAGCTTGTCATCAATACCTCCATTTTTTAAGGTGCAGTCATGACTGTTTTGGTAGAAAAAGTCAGTTATGGAGAAAGTTCATGACAGGTCCGTGTTCAACATAATCTTACAACCTTACCCTGATTCGCAATGGTAAGTTTATGAAAATGATTTAGAATTTGTGCAGTCGGGTCTGATTTTGCGGGGAAATGCCAACTGTAAACATAAAGAAGATCTGGTTGTTATATTGCATGGGCTACTATATTGTGCAGCGAAACCCCTGCAATTTCACGTTTTAAACAGAGATGGCAGTAGAGAAGCGATAGTTACAGATTGCAGCTTTAAGTTATGATCATGGCTTATCAGATTGAAGGTCTGGTTACTGTTTATTGTAGACATTGCTGAAGCTCGTTTGCAGTTTACTTAATTTGCCTTTTCTCTCTGGCTCCTAGGAACAATATGAGCTGGTTTACAGAACCATAAAAATGCTGTTCGAGCGCTATTTGAATACAATGGATGACTCAAACAGAGAGGTTTGATGTGATGCCCTTATTACTCAGCATGTATATTTAATACTCATTCCATTATTAGCCCCGGTATTTTCCACTAATTCATGATGCATTGACAGTCATAGACAGAGCATTTGTTACAGTCTTGCTCTTGGCTTTATTGAATCATTTAATAACATATCTCATCCATCAGGTTCCAGCCTCTCCCTCACCTGTTCACACAGCTAGTGAAAGTGAACTCTCAGACTTCACTTTCAGCGAATCAGACTCCGAGACCGGGCTAGACTTCAGAGCACTGATTCAGCCTGAACACAGGTGGCAGGAAACCTGCGCTTTTAATGCCATTTATAGATCTTAAAGCTGAAGCGTGTCATTTCTGCAGCACTCACATCGGCAAACGCGTTTGCAAAGATTCTTTTCAAATAAGTTTTAAACGCTCCCAAAACAGATAGCCCCACCCCCAAACTCACACCATTGGTTGAGCCAATGTTGTTATGATACGCCCAGTCCAGTCAATCAAGCGAACAGAATAAAACTCAAATTGATTGTACTGTAGTTACATTTACAGTATCTACAAAATCACACAAGTTTCCTTTAAGACAGAACAGCAAAAAGTATTTTAAAATTTAAGGAAGAACATACTTCAGTTTTAACAATCTTACTCTTTACCAGCTTCATGACTAATACAACTTATGTTTCTCGATGGTATTACTAATCATGCTAGCTCATAACCCAATGTGATTGCTTGTGCTGTTCTGACAGGAGTTATGAGATGAACAATTCAATGGATCTCTGCAATCATGCTACACAGACAGTCACTTCCTGGCCACAGTCTCCTGCACCACCATTCAGCCACGAGGTCATTTGCACCAAACAAACTCCAGCAGACATGCTTCATTCAATGAGTGAATGGGCACAGACTAGTGAAGATCAGAGGCTATTCACAACCCAAACTCCTCAAATACACTGTACAACCTATGGATCCCAAGAAATCGAGTCATCCATCGGCTTCAAAGCTAATCCTAAAGCTGCATGTTCAGATTACCCAATCGGCCTAGTACAAGAGCTGAGACCAAGTGTAAAACAGATGGAACCAGAAGAGAACCAAGTTTTAGGTCTAGTCACAAAAGACCCCAACCCTATTAGACCCAACACCCTCTGCCTTACAGTGGAAGATCCTTATTTTGAGTCTACATCATCCCAGGGCAGTCCCAGTGTTATGGAATCTACAGAACCTTCAATCTGGAAGGAGAACCCTTGTTTTACAATAACTAGTTTAGAGCTTAATACTCAGGCTTTAGAACTGCCAACACATGACTACAATGAGAAAGGTATGCAACACAGTTAAAGGTACCCGTGTGAGAGTTTCTTAAAAATGATTATGAATTATGAGACCCAATTTACATGTATACATTTGGCAGACCCTTTTATCCATAACTGCAACGTAACAGTGCGTTTAAACGATGCATTTTAACAGTTTGTGAATTCTGTGCGAATTTAACACCTGACATTGGTGTTGCTTGTGTCACGCTCCACCAGCTGATCTACAAGAACACGTATTTTTTCATGTTGTTTTTATTGCGTTCAGGCGTAAGCACGCCTACATCTGAAGAGGACACGCCCCCTCCTTTGCCAGAGCGAACGCCAGAGTCTTTTATACTGGCTGAGGAAATGAATGGTTAGTTCAGCTCTTTAAAGTGCCAGTAATTATGCAAATGATAAACTGTTTTAATATAAACACGATGTCTATTCTTCTATCAACGGACATTTTAAAACGTATACATAAAC
Source organism: Botia almorhae (assembly GCA_036877575.1). Taxonomy (NCBI): domain Eukaryota; kingdom Metazoa; phylum Chordata; class Actinopteri; order Cypriniformes; family Botiidae; genus Botia; species Botia almorhae. The sequence goes on along the minus strand of JAZGTJ010006113.1, from coordinate 19,857 downwards.
AAGTTTAGTCCCTCTTTTATTTACAATGTCATTTAAAATAAAAAATGAACAGATATAACTAACACACAGTTTTCTGTTGTAAGATATCAGTGTAAGCAGTGATATGTTGACATTGGACATCCCAACCAACACAGACCCCAAGGGTGACAACAGTGGTGAGTATTTGACAGCTCTGATAATTCACACAAGGCTGTAGAAACAAGAGTGAGTAGTGTTCTTCAAAGACTGTGATTCTTAGTGACTATAAATGTCTTCAAGACTGCAATGTCTCATTTCAAACAGGCAGCCCTCCCTCGCCGGCACCTCCGCTGCCCGAGAGGACCCCAGAGTCCTTCGAAATGGCTACGGATGAAGGTACCGCGCTGCTCGACATCAGTGAAATGTCCGAACTCAATTTTTAGCGCTTCTAATTTTGTTGTCTCCTCAAGCAGATTTGGTACAAAATGTGACACAGGAAAAGCGGCAGGATGTTGTGATGAGAGTTGGTAAATCTTCAGAATGGTCCGGAAAAACAAATGAATTTCAGACAGGCGTCAGTCAATCCTGGTCCAGGAGCAAGGTAATCTGCTGCTGGGCTGTTCATGTGTGACAACAAATATCTATTTAAATCATTTTGGCCTGTTTATAGAAACCAAAAACGTGTTGCATAACACTCCTAACATTTTGCCGTAAATGTTAATTGTTAAAAATTAGAATACCACAGGGGTTAAAAAAAAAGAGAAGTAACAGGGTGATTTTCTTTTTCTAGAGCCTAAAACTTTGTCAAAGAATGTCACTTCCTGGTAAGTCAGTCAAATATATCCCTGTCTGAATTTTAAATATTTATGTATAGGCTAATATATTATATAATATACTTTTTGTTCCAGTACCGTCACCTGTTCTACTGAGCCCTCTTCCAATCACAAGTCACAGCCCTCCTCCTGTATTTTGTGCACAGGGTAAGAAACTTATTTTTATGTTATTCAGTGAAATGTTTGCTCCTTTTTCATTGTTTTTGGCTTTTAAAAAAACTCTGAAGACACATCATTTGCAAACTCCTTCCTACAGTATTTTACTCTGTGCAGGCCAGAGGTTACAAATGCTATGAATACAGATGAGGAAGTTGGAAAGCCCGTCAGTGTATTTCTTGGTTTATAATACATGTATAGTAAAACTCTACTTCTCATTTTCGACTTTAGAATCTGCGTCATGGCACGCTCACACACCACGTGATCAAGCCACTGAGACATTTAACATGGTTTCAAAAAATGTAGTTTATGCAAACTAAAACTACTGTAAGCGTACGGCATGTTACTGCACATACAAACAGAACACGTTGCTGTTTTGTGTTTATGTAGGGTGTGTAACTCCACCACTTCCTGAGAGAACTCCAGAATCCTTTATTTTTCACACGGAGGAAGGTGCAGTAACGTTTTATTTGTCTATAAGAAAATCACAGTCCGTTTGAAGCGTAGAGATCAACTGTGCGTCCTCGTTTTTGATCAAGTCATTTTCTTTAAAGTGCTCAACAACAGCGCCCCCTGTCGATCAACTCAGGCCGAGCAGCAGAGAAAGAGAGTGGGCACGTCATCTGAATGGTCAGGCCGCGCCGAGCCCAAATCATTTTTGGATCATTCTTGGAGCCGAAGCAAGGTTACTGCTCACTTTATACTATCGTTAATTATGTAAATAATGGACAGAAATAAATGAACGATTGTTTAATTGGAGGATTAAGTCTTTATTCCGTAACTTTTCTGGGTTAAGAATGAACAAAAATCAGTTATTGAGCACGTACATGACAGATCAGTGTTCAACACGATCTGTCCTTATTCTGATTCATAATAATCATCAAATTGTGAGTTTGTAATAATAATTAAAATATAAAATATAAATATATTATAATATTTTATATTAAATATAAAATAATAATAATTTATCAAACTGTAAGTTTATAATAATGACTTACTATTTGAGCTGTCGGCTCCGATTTTCTGGGAAATGTACGTTTGGCTTCATTTGACTTCAACATATGTCTATTACAATTACAATGACATAATATTACAATACATGATGAATAGAAATCATGTTGGTCGACTATTGTCTTTTATCATCAGTGCTTGACTCATTTCTGACGTTCCAAACGTTGTGAGCTCACATTTATATCATTTCCCCACAGAGCGTCAGAACAAAAAGTTCAAAACAAGGTAGGTCACCGTTTCCACTGTATACTCCCACACCCTGAGTGCATACTTTAAAGTCATTACAACAAAGCATGATACAAGCGCTGGTTAAATAAAAAAACAAAAAAAACAAAACAAGAATATCACATACTGTAGTGAGCAAACTTGACCTCTGAAATCCGCAGTGTAGTGTTTGCGAGCTTGAGATAAACAGACTGCTCTATTATTGGATTTAAGTGTGCACATCTGTGTTTGATTTACAGAGCCTTTATCTGTGGCTCCGCTGACTCCGCAAGTCGTAACCATGGCAACTGGAGGGCAAGGTGAGTGACAGCAAACATCCCTTGACACCGATTGATATCAGTTCAGTAAACTGCATAACCATGATTAAGAGTCATTCACTTAGCTTGCCCTGCGCCCAACACAGCAGCGCATCAGATGACACGCGATGACCAGCAGGGGGCAGCAGGACCAACAGAGAAGCAGTCTGATAAGGGGGAAGAGAAAACTTCACTGGTCAGCAAGGCCAGGACCAAGGTTCTCACATACCAATAACATAATAAATAACCATATAATAATCAATCATAATAAAATGATTTTTTTTAAATATGCACTAAGCAAAAGTGATTAATTTACAGCTGAATGCGTCAAGGTTGCAACAAAAACATTTCTCTTTTCCTACAGAGCATTAAGTTTTTGAAAGGAAGACAGAAGCGTATGTATAATAATCAATTATTCTTTTTTGTTGACTAATTCTATTAAATTGTAATGGAAAATCACCATGTATTGTAATATTATGTCATTGTAAAATCTGTAACTTTAAGATGTCAACTTAAATATGATATACCTGTCATTTGCAGCAAAAACAGCCCCGCCTTCAGCTCCTCCCCAGTCTGCCCCGCCCTCTTATGGCGCCACATCAGGATTCTTATTTTGTAAGCTTTGGATCATATTTTATCTTCACAAATTACACATGAACTGATATCATTTTTTATCAAGCGTCTAATAACGGTTGTGCTCCACTAAATTCAGTGATTAATTTCTGCTTTTAGACATGTTTAGATAAACACACGGTCACACCTCAATGTTAAGCTTTCTGTTTTTCTCACAAAGATAAAGGTTTTCTTTTCTCACTCCACAGCTTTTGGATTGCGTTTTGGAAAGCCGAAGGGACCGCGGGACAAGCCGGATACATGGGTCTAATTCACCTGAAGGGGACCTTAAGAAGAACAGGAACAGAATGAGCAGCATGGCTGCCTGCCAAACATTTATATTAGTCTCAGGGTGAACAAGAGGAGCTTGAGGGACAGTAGCTCAACAACTGATCGCGTACAGTAAATGGACATTTACAAAGACTGGGCCTTTGTCATTATGACCTCTTGTAAAGGTACTCTGCAGAAGAACGAGCTTGTTTAAATGTATGTTGCACGTATGCATTTATGCAATTAATTCGAAAATGTATCTAAATTGTAATATTGTGCAAACAGCAAAGGTGTAAAAAGGTGATACTGTAATATGATGACAATATGATCCAATACTCCAGCTGCAGGAACGAGTCCCAATCAAGGCGTTTTACACAATGTTGAACTTTGTAAGCGTGCTTTTCGTGTCAAGTCTCTTTAAAATGACAAACGGTAAATAACTGTTGTTGGGTTTATGGCCTGTGACAGTGTTAACGATGTTTGCTCATTTGCATATTGTTAATTTTGGCTGCACTGAAAGAGGCCCTTAAGAATGGCTTCACTTTGGTACACTCATAAAATGGTTTATTTAAAAAAATACAGAAAAGTCTATGCATTCCATTGCATTTATACACAATCGAAAAGATCCACATGACAGTTCTAGTAAATGTAACTGAGCATTTACAAAAAACATTACTCTGACTATCAGCTCGTAATTGACCATCTATTAGTCCTTAAAAATCAATGAGATCGAAAACTTTAATACAAATATCAAACAGAGCAAATGAATCAAACTCACACAGAGCATGCCTTGATTCCTAAGTGGATTTTTTTTGTCCTATATATTACAAATAACAATTAAAAACCTGATCAACACAAAAAGGAAACTAGCTGCCAAAATTCAGAAGAAACACAGAACGCTAAACATCATGTTTACTTTAGTATACCATGAAATCACCTTTGAAAGGTAGGAAAGCATAACTGTGTATGACATGAGCAGAGAACATGGAAAACATATGGGTAGCTTCAACATAAATGTATTTGTATTACTGAAGTATACAGCCAAGAAAAGTATTTATTGATTCTGGTTATACCTACCAAATTTAGTCACTGATTGTGAAAGTAAATCATTAATTTGTAGAGAACGGAATGGAGGGGCAGGTTTAATTATCATGTAGGTTTTAACACCTACCTATATAAATAAAATCCCAATTCAAAAATGGTAGGAAGGAAAAATGATCTATATTGCACAGTTGCTAAATCTCCATGTTAGTTACCACCAATTAACTGTTTCCCATGCGTTCTTATCCTTTGACAGCCAATACATTGCTAAACATGTTTTTAAGCCTCAAATACCAATTTTCTGAGACCCATCATTACTTATTGCCAGACGTTATGAAATTCCACCACAATGCTTTTCAAAACTGGCACAGCATCATTTATCATAATAGTAGACGATTAAAGACTTTTAAAAGGCACTCATTTATACTGGCTGAATTTGATTAGGGAAAGCCATTACATCATTGTGTTAAAACCATAATCCTTGTAGACTGATTGGGCTTTGCTGGTGGCAAGTTACATTCAGATCAGTCACTAGCAAATCTTAGCGCCAATACAGAAGCACAGATAGCCGTTTCAGAACAATGAATGCTTTAAGACTTAATCCCAATTGAAAGAATGACAACAACATTAGCAAGTGCATAAACCTTACAGACACAAAACTATACTCGAAGTGAACCGAAATTGCACTCATCCAGCCACCTCAGGTAGAACAGTCACTCTAGAATGCCTTTCATTAACTGGCATGGACAACTTAAGGTCAAATACATAGGAAACAAGTGTTAAGCAAAACACTGGACAGTATTTTCTGTTATTATGCTTAAGGAATATCAAATGATTTAGGAAAACAGTTTAAGAAACATAACCGATTAAAGACAATAATTTATTCATACCTTGTAAATGTATAGTCAACGTAATTAATTCATATTTGCTGTTTTTTAGAGAAATTTAACAATTTGTAAAAATGGCCCATGCAACAGGATAAATCATTTGTGACATTTAAAAAAAATGTGACATGACAAGGACAAGACAAAAATGCAGAACCACAGAGGCTACAGCTAATCAATATAATATCAGCGAAGTATTTCTGTAAGTTCTGTACTCTAAAACGACTGACAGTACAAGGAGGATGTGTTCAATCTAAATAGAAGATCGTTTAGACAATATAAATTGAAAGCATAAGATCCCGCCCTCTCTTCAGAACAATCGCCAAGGCCATGCCTTCTCCAACACAATCGCATACATAGTTTGACAGGCAAACAGGACATCCTATCGTTGCATTCAGACCGAATGTAACGATTGGATGAACATTTTATGTTCCTGCACCTTCCACAGAAGATATATATCAATATAAATAAATTTCAAACATTTTTTCGATTGCTATCAGGATGTGAAGGGAACCAGCATAACAAAAAAATGTTTCCGGAAAAAATAAAATCACCTACCCCGCCTTTTTCAATACCTACCCCCATAGTTTCAATAGCTCATTGAAATATCAAGAGTCCAAATGTGTGGGTCAGATCCTCATAAGATGTATATTGCAATATATATTATTATATTATATATTGCAAATGCAATAAACAAGCGAAAAGGCATCACTATATTGCCCCTGAGTGCAGGTTAGTTTTTAATTGTCAATCTACGTTCTGCTAATCTGAGATCATATACCCATATAAATGAAATATGCCTTTCTACTCCAAAACATAATATATAAATGAAAAATTCTGACACAGCACGTTAAATACAACACAGACAAACATGACGAATGAATTAATGATTGTGATTTTAAAAGACTGCCATGATTATTATGGACTAAAATAAATATTTAAAACAAACAAATGAAAAACCCTCTTGCAGAGGCCAAAACCTATTTCCTGCCTACACGAGAGGTATAAGAACGCACAGGTTCCTCATTGATAATTACTGCTATTTATTATATGTTCGAAAACAGCCTGAAAATAATGAATTTTCCTTCAAGCCAAGCCAAGGTATAGTCCAAAACCAGAGGATGGTCAATAACAAAGCAAATGTCTCTCATTGTAACTGATATCTACTCTCTAGTCTAGCTTAAATGCTTCAAATATAGTGAAAGTACGCCATGGGAAAAAATAAGACTATTTTTCTCTTTAAGATAAGATTGCTGTTTTCCACTTGTGACAGGCACTTTTTTCCGTAAAAACCAATTCAGCAGATCAACGCGATACACATGACAGGAAACAAGATGAAAAGTCTCTCTTGAGAGATAAGTCCTCTCAATTATATAATATATAAACAAATATAAAACAATACTGAGTAATCAGCAAAAATATATTTCAAATTAAATACTTTGGCTGAGAAAAACCTAAAAAGTATTTGCCGGGGTCATTTCCTAACCAAAATCTAAAAAGAAAAATATACAGTCTTCATAGGTTTAGGCGAAGTCCAGATATTCCTTATGTTTACACTGTGGAATGTCAGTCAAATCTGTTACGCTAAATACATTTCCACCCCTTGTCGCAAGGAAGGATTCGGAAGTCATTTAGGGAAATCTGTGGACCTGCACTGGGCAGCGGTGTCGCTGATGCTGAGTGAGGAAGTGGACGCCGCCTCTGCGGGACCCCGTGGAAGCATTGGCTCTGCTGTGGGTGGGGAAAGAGGACAGGGCCCCGGGACACCCGCGACCTCCGTACAGGGAGCGTGGGCGGATTTAGCTGGCTGTGGAGGGGCGGGCTGCAGCTCCCTGGGTGGCGTTGCAGGTCGCTGGAAAACCAGCTCGTCCGTTTTCGCAACCCCGCCTTGAGCGGCGTCCGTTTGCGGCCGACCGCAGGAGGTGACTTTGGCGTCGGGGTGAACAGGGGAGGAAGATGGGGGAGGGCAAGATGTGGAGCAAAGATCTGTGGTCTTAACCTTTTCTGGCTCCGCCTCCGCTGACTCTGCCTCCTCGGTGTGATACTGCTTTAGGCGGATGTGCCATGCGAGGCTGCACACAGCAGAGACGGTTTTGAACTGGTGGATGACGTTACGGGGGATGAAGTAGATGTCATCATCACAGAGCTGTACGCGGACGTAGCGGATGCCTTCCCTCCTCAACTGGTTGAGTTTGGCATCGTCCACCCACTGGACACACTGTAGAAAGAGTGGCATTATGGGAATGGGGAATGCAGACCTCCTTTAGACTCGTCAATTCTCACATCTGGGTTCCCCATGAATTTTGACTAATGTGTCCATAACTCTTCCAGTTGTTGTTGATTATTGTGGATTTTTTAAAAATAAAAATGCAAACTACTATTGCAATTTAGGGTGAGGCAATTTGCTTGACTTTTCCAGGCCTTTACAATTCCCTGATTTTATAATAATTTACTGACTGTTGCTCAACAAGCAACAGAACATTAGCAGAACTTGTGCTAGCAATTTGCAACTAATATCACCATAAAAGCCACAGTATTCCTCTTTAGAATGAAACTTTGACAATCCCACAAAGCTTCCCATAAATATGTAAGACTTCTATTAGCTGAGACTTAAAAAAAGACCATAAAAAGGCAAAAAATATTATAGCAAGAGCATAAAAACATGCACGTAAATCAAAAGTTAGTAAATGAAAAGCGTTTTTTGTGTTTGGAGTTTATAGCCATAAATGTACCGTTTATAATGCGGTAACAATACACAAAGACCACGACAAACGAGGCAGGTTCACTTATTACTTGAAAATATTGTTTTAACTGTCCACAGTCAGTCGACAGTGTTGCATTCTTTATTAAGAAAACAACTCTTACCTGTGACACAGGCGGCTCGTACAGGTCTAGCTGAAGCCTTTGAACGACATCATTGAAATCTTCAGCGTGAAAACAGACCACATCTTTTGTTATCCGTGGCTGGTTACTCCTACAGAAAAGCACCGTACCAAAGGTCATTTGAACCGCTGTTACACAGACACGGCTTTTTGCATGCATATGCACAGCAGATGGTTCCGCCTACTCACCATTCCCCAAACTGTACCGCTTTCAGGACACCCACCGCTGCTGTACTCTGCCAGTCAAAGCTCTGGCCAACGTGATCGGCATGGGCTCTCGTCCGATCCTCAAACAGAACCTCGCGTGGTTCGCTGGCTCTTGGTAAGTAATGCAAGTTCTTGATCTCATTCATAGATCTAGAGCCAAAAGGAAACAGTTTTGTGAGATCAGCTGGTGTTACTATGTTCCAAACACAGCAGAACGAGTAGCACAGTTTTGAGAAAGTATACCTTCGCCTTTTGAAAGGAGATTTGGGCATATCAGCCGTAGGAACCATCTGCTCTCCAGGTCTCACCCACATAATGGGACCGTCATCGCTCTGCGACCTGCAGTCAAGCTTCAGGCTGGACAAACTGCCCCATGGCAAAGTCATCTGCACAGACAAACAACACACAGGTCAAGGTGGTAAAAAAACATGGAGAAAGCTTGTCTTGACTACTGTCTGCATGTTACATAACTGATATGCTTAATGCTAAGCTTATATGCATTTTTCACTGAAACCGTAAGCTGGGATGGAATTTATCTCTATAATAGCCTATAAACTTATGTCACTGATGAATAATTTGCTATTTCTAGCCTAGTTCTCATTCTAGACAGCATTGTATTGAATGGGAATTTGCATACACCCCTGTAAGCCAAAGAGTCGCCATATATTCGGCTAACAGACATGGACTAAAAGTGCCATTTTGATTTCATGCAGTCTACAAAAAAAGATGTTCCAGAAAAAAGCAGAGTAACCAAATTCTTTCCCATGAATGTGAAAGACAATACTATGTTAGAAAACTATTAAATGTTAGAAACTCCTCTGGCAAATTGTGAAATGACACAGTACCATTTGCACTACAAAAAGGCATCAGTGGAGGTCCTGTTAAACTCCCTCGTCTGTGAGTGAACAGTTTCTAACCTTTAGAAATGGAGACTCCTCAAGCATGTCCAAGAACTCTGGGAAATAATCGCCCACCTCCTCGTCGACTGCACCGACCAGACTGATCTGCCTCATGGGACCTGCTCTGTACGTTCCAGAGCAGTAGGTTCTGCTCACCTGCACCACAACTGCACATCAGGGGCTGGAAACATGTTCTCGCATGCACTCGCAATACGTAAGACGAACCAGCAGAAGCCATTCACTCAAACTCAAATGAAAGCGTACGGACTTGTTTACAGTAAATACTTTGGGGATGTGCAGTTATATTTTATTTACGAGAAAAATATGCTTGAAAAGAAAAATGCTTGAGCATAACTTCTCTCACATAATGTATCTTTAGGAATATTCTAGTCTCCTGCGTGTTATAAAAGCTTGTTTAATAATGACAATTTGTTTTGCTTTTAAGCTTTAAGGTGCGGTCACACTATGTTTCGCTCCATTGGCAAGTATGTGAATGCGGCAGACCGGAAACGCAAGCTCGTGTGAAAACATTTCTCACAGTATCACAGAATCATTTTGTACAATACAGCTTTAAAATAACAAAAAAAAACAACAGTGCAAGCACATCAGAATCAATCATGTGTAAATTAAAACCCTAACACTGTGTGATCTCATATGTGGTTGCTGTCCGTATTCGCAGGGGTCCTCGTAGAATTTTTGCATGCTAAAAGTTTAGTGTGACCACACCCTGCGAGTTTTAATGAGGTGAAAACACAGGCGAGTTTTGGCCTGCATCACTTAAGACAGTTAATGTACTTTGAACTGTCACCTCCTGCAGCACCTGACTTCAGTAAATAATTAATACCGCTGCGATCGCAGCTCTCAAACAGTGAGAACGGACAAATGCATTTAATCAATTTGTCGCTAAGCTTCTGCAAGCAGCATGTACGAGTATTCGAATATTTTCTGTCATTAATGCAGTGTTGAAGGTTGTAAGCTAAACACAAGCCAGCGCCTGAAGGTACAGCCCAATAAAACAACGTTTACACCAATTAAAAGCAGAAAGAACCAGCTCACCTGTGAGTGGAAGTTAGCGATCGTGGTGGTCTCTATGTCCTTCTTGCCAAGGATCTCAACTTTGACTGGTGTATTGGGAAAATTGAAGGCAAAGTAGTCCAAGAAATCCGGCAGGTATGCGGCCGCTCCGTGCACCACAGTGAGGGCGTAACGTGCTGCTCCTTTAGGGCTTTCGGCAAAAGCCAGATTCAGAAACTCCTGGGTAAATCTTTCAGTATCCGCAGGCCCCAGTAAGGACAGTTCATCTGCATAAGCGTGCAGTACCGAAGCACCTCCGTTGGGCTGCTTTTCCTCATGTATGAATCTACTGAAGGGGGAGCCGGTCTGAAGCCACGAGCTGCGAATGAAGTGGTCTTGGTGCGAGAGGAAGGGCTTCTCAACACCTTTGGGAGTGTGGTACTCACCTAAGCCAGGGCTTGTGTGGCATTGCTTTTCGTCTTTGAGGTACGCAAGCACTGTAGGGTCAGCGGAAGGTGCAGGAGCGCCCGCCGGTACCGCACACTCTGTCTGAACCTCTTTGTTGTGTATGCGCAACTTCTTGCCGCGCTCATCTTCGCGATGACGCTTCTTCTTTTTCTTTTTCTTGAGAAGGTATTCCTCCAGGGTCTGCGCTTTGCCATTCTCACTGCAGGGCTCTGAAATGAGCAAAAAATATTGGCAGGACGTCAGCTATATCTCACGTTAAGCAGCAGACACCTCATTTACATCTTAAACTACATAGAAATTTGACAACTTATGATTATTATTATTATTATTAATATATTCTTGCAGCAAACAATTAACACATCACTCATACCGTTTCGAGACTTGCAAAATATATCATATAATTAAATCCAGATCTGGTTATAAGGATTTATCTATGTAAAGTGCTCTTAGCACATCTGTGCATAATTTACTATGGTGATCATAATTTTCATAAACAATTCATAATCATAAAATAAACCTGTTTTAGGCCTCTTAAAAATTGTGGCAGTAATACAATAAAGTAAAGCGATATTATCAGATACCAGATGGTAACAGCGGGGTACTTTGACATTTACCACAGTACTAAATGATTACTACATTCATGTACCATTTTCCAGTGTACTGCTAAGAATACGGCTCCTAAATACAAACAAAGCTGTTTTAGTGAGATTACAGTAACAATCACTTTTGTAATAATTATAGTATTTTAAACATATCAAAAATATCAATGTATTTTTGTCAGCCCACGTTAAATATTAAACAGATCTAATATTTTAATATTTTATTTGCTAAAAAACAAACTTTCGCAGTAATGTCTAACAACTGTGCGGGTCATAATTCAAACAGATGCGCAGTACTGTTAAACAATAATATTGCTCAAGTTTGTCAGGTACTCGTATGAATGGGGGCGTTCACACGAGCATGCTCGGGCATGGGTTAGCAGCCGAGGCTAACCATACTTTTCTCGGCTGACTTAAGTTGGAAACCATCCAGGAATTTAAAACTGCGGTTTACGTGAAAGCCTTACCAACATTACCTTTCTTCTTTTTGCATTCGCCCACTTTGACGTTCGCCTCGGCGTTTTCCTTCTTGGGCTTGAGTTTCACGTCCTTCTCGGGGTGTTTCGGTTTGTTATTGAGGGTCTTGGCCTTCGCTACTTTGAGCGGCGTGAAAGTGAACAGCGGGGAAGGCGGCAGGACCGCGGCCACCGATGTCTTCTGCGGGACGTGGGCAGATGGGGTCACTTTCCGCGGCGGCCAACCGGGTGGCAATTCTTTCTTGGAGCCGTGGTTGTGATGGTGGTGGTGATGGCGATGTTGCACAGGTGCTTGCTCTTTGCTGCTGAAGTTGCGCGCTTGACTGTTCTGTTGTTGGTGCGGTGGATGTACTCGTTGTTGTTCATGTTGGTGATGGTGATGTAGCTTTATTTTCTTCACTTCCTTCTCCGCTCTCTCTCGCTTGTCGTCGGACGGCGAACATTCCCGTTTTTTCTTCTTTTTCTTGTCTTTGGCAGCTTTATCAAAGCCATCCCTGCTCTTCTCCTCTACTTTGACGCGCAGCAAATCGACCTGAGCAGCCATTTTGCACGTAAATTTAAAAGGCTTTAAGAGGGACTTTTTGCGCATGTCTTTTGGGATCTGTAGTTCTTTGGTCTGTGGCCAATCAGGACTCATGTGTTTGTAGTTTACCCGGACGGAGGGCGCATGCGCGCAATCGGTGGCTTTGTGGGTAGTGATGTTTGTATAGGGCTCTGGTTCAAGGGATGCGTGCACGACTGCACGCACCGTATCCAGTAGCTGACGTAATGCTGTAGCCCGCTTCAGGGGCGGGGCGGTTTCTATACGCGTCTCCCTGCCTGCGTTGAGCTCACTTAACATCATCAAGAGCTGCAATTTATAGCAGGCATCACGTATTACATTAATAATATAATCATTTATGACATCAGAATTGGATTAATATATACCAAGCAATATTACTATTAACATTATTTAATAATAAACATGCCAAATAAAATCACGGATAATATAAACATTACACATTAATATATTAGGCAAATGCTAAAAAATATTAAATAAATGTTTTGCTACATAATACGATAATACAATCATTTTACGCTACCTTCGGTTTGCACTGTATTTGTTGATCGGCGTACACATGCATCCACGTCTTTTTCGCGTTTTGAAGTTAAAACATTAAACCTTTTGAAAACGTGTTCTGCTGCGTTCCGGGTTGATGTTTTTAAACCTGTCCCGTGTGAACGAAATGAATTTTAAAATGTAATGTAACTTCATGTCCACTTGGCTTTCGGGTGGCGCCCTCACACCCAGCTCAGCATTTTTGTTTATTTCAAAGGGTAAGAAATGCTACAAACAAAACGCTGTTTTTTTTGTTTAAATCAGTAAATCTTTATTCATCAGTGCATGAACAGACCGTCATGAACAGATTAATTTCTTTTACCACTCTCTTTATATATGCTCATACTCTCAATTACTTAAAAAAATAATGGAGCGATTTATAGATTTTTTTCTTTTTTTTTCCCCTCACGAAGGCAAGTTTTGTACAGGTGCTGTACATTGTATTATAAACATTTACAACTACCACAATGTAGAGACCACAAGGCGTTTTGTGTAAGATAAAGCAATGCAAGGCCACAGTATCATACATACAACCTCATGACGTGAGATTCTGGAGAAACAAGCTACGAAAACAGCAGAGATTAATGATCAAGAAACAGCCCTAAACCGTTTAGAAAGTTTTCACATTTTTATCATGACAAGAAGCCGAGTCACTCAGCCATTGTAGCGTATGTAACGTCTGACTGGTGTTTGCTCTGCTTTTATGACTACAAGACACTTGAAGTCTTGTTGCTGTACTTCAAAAATACTGTTATGAAAAAGAGATATCAGACATTAGAGAGGTCAACAGCATTACTGTATATGATGAGTTTGAGTCCTTGCGCCAATTTTTTAAGGCCCTATAGAATAACATCCACCATGTTTGATGCATCTCATAACGTTTGGAACTACTCTACACACGCGACCATGAAAGCTACATTTCCCTTGGGTATAAGACAAGCATCTTGGCATCTGATGGGACGTGTGAAGACAATTTAAATGAAAATGAACTCCCATATTGGAAAAAAATGCTGTATATTTGACCAGAAAGTGAAATGTGCTTTAGAGAATAGGAAAATAATATGTTAGATTGGAGAGTATGCAAAAATATATCTGATTTTCTCTCCCTCTGCTTCACCTTTTAATGATATGACCAAACATTTAATCCCAAATTTACCCATAAATGTACACACCTTTGCTAAATGGTCCACAGAGAATAACAGTAAAAGCTACAGCACTGTGAAAAAATACCATTTCATTGTATTTGTTAGGAAGCCTGATGTGTTATCAGCAAGCTGGAACACTATTAAGTGATCTGGCTCAGAATGGATACAAATATCTATATTTCTATACATGTATATGTTTATACTGTAATATTAATTTCAATAAATTACATACGCGTCTTCATAAACACAGATAGTAAACAATATACTGAACCACAAGTGTCTGGTCTTTTAAAGATGGACATGTATCAATCTTATATGAAATTGATGAAAAATCCACTGCAAAACCGATTAATGCACAACCAAATGAACATACTCTGAGCGCTCGCCTGGACTGGAGCGTTAAGACAAAGCATCGTAGGAAAGCTGTAAGGACATGCAGCAAATCCAAGCTGGAGAATTAATGCAGAGTCATAGACTGTACACCACATTTTTAAACCTTCGCAGAAAAGACATCCTTCATGTTTGCAGACATTTCAAAGCACATTTCTTCATCTTTATCACACCCAATGGGGTTTCACAGGAGCAGGGAGACAGCCGCAGTCTCGTTGGCACAAAACAAAACCTGATGCTCTTATTTTGTTGGTGAGTCGAGTGCGCCATCTTGGACACAAGCAAACAAAGTCTTTTCAGAACACTGGATAAAACAAGGTGTGTTAACAGTGTAGATGCTGTTTGATAGGTATCATACAAAAAAATCAAAAATTACACAGTGATTCACAAGAAACAACTGTTTTTTAAACCGTCATACTATTTTGCCAATCCTGATTCACCTTTCATCTCTACCATCAACAAGCTCCCGAAAGCATTAGACTCCATGCACCGGAGGCTGAATCCTAGCAGAGCTGGGGACCTTCCAGGGGCCTGGTGTTATAGGGGCTTTCTTGGCGCTAGGGTTACCATTGAAGGAAGTCTCTTGAGGGCCACTGCTAGATCCCCTTGGTTCGTTCCTTAAGTCCTCTAGTGTTGACCCTTTATGCCTGCTGTCGTTTGGTTCCCTATCTCTTCCTCTCTGGTCCCTCCGGTTGAGGGTACTGCTTTCAGAGACAAATTTCTGAGGCTCAGCTGTCTGGTCCCTCTGGTATCTGTCACTGCTACCTCTTGTGACTTCAGGCCTGGTCTCTCCTGCTTCTCTGTCCTGTCTTTGCATAGTATCTTCTTCCTTGTGTCTCCTTTCTTTGCTCACTCCAGAGTTTGGCTTTTGTCCACCAACGGCCTTCTGAGGCACATCTTGTCTGATCCCAATGTCCCGCTCTTTCTTAGCCTTCCTGGGGCTGGGCGATCGATCTTTTTTCTCTCTTTGCCCATAAGGGTTTCTTTCCTTTATCACCTCAAGGTTTTGTAAACCGGAGTTATTGTTCTCCACGTATGGAGTGTTTTTTCTCTCAGTTTTTTTTGGACTGCGTGAACGTTCCTTCCCATCCGAGCGGGATCTATCCATTCTTCGGGGGCTAGTAAAGTTGTCACTGTTGTCACGAGGCATGCTTGAGTCACTCTTTCTAGTTTGGTGTTTTGCATCTCTGTAATGTTGTTGAAGTCCATGAGAAGTAGCCACTGGGTCAAGGAGGTTTTCGGGGGCGAAGGGGTGGATGGGGGATGGAGATGCTGGTGCGGATGGCTCACTGGATGCTGAATATCTTGGTGAGTTTGCAGATGGACCTGTTATCATATCCTGAACATCTGAAACAAATCATTTCCAGAAAAGTTACCACAGGAATGAAGGAGACCGTAGGTTTACAGTGCACAGCTATATTACAGCAAACAGGAAGATTAGTGGCACACAAACAATTTTATTTTAATGCGTATTGGGTTTTGTAACTGCACAATACAAATGACAGCCTGAATATAATTAAACTGTCTTCTAAAATGCGCCCCAGCAGAAAAACTCTATTAAAAAAAGCAGATAAACTCTCTATCTAGATTAAACTGTCACAGTTTTCAAAGTTTTCAGCCTTTAGTGGCTTTTGGCCTCCTGATATTGTGACACATGTCAGCAGTTGAACCAACTTTGAGAGAGAATAAGACAAAGAATGGTGAAGTTTCAATTTTCTCTCAAGATAAGAAAAGTCATGCTAGCAGACGTGAGGCAGTGAGATGTCAACAAGAACCAAAGAACTAAACAATGCAAGTGGCTCCTGACACAGGTAAACCTCAGAGGTTTTATAGAGATGTATAAACACACTTTGTCACTCAAATGTACTTATGTCTTGTGACAAGAAATATATTTAGCAACACTTGCCCACAGTAGATAAGTCTACCCAGAATGCATCACTTTAGACAATGAATAGTGGGCAAGTAGTTAACCATTAAACATGAACTACGTTTTGGATATCTATGTAACTGTCATACATTACAGAAACTAATCTCTTGAAACTGTTATCAAAGACATTTATAATTTTCACACCTTGAAAGGCAAAAGTCTCATTTCACAGCAAAGTAAAGGGTAAGAAAGATAGAAGTGCACTGAACAGGAAAAGCATAAAGCAGGAATGCAAAGTTTACCAAAGTTATTAGGGACAGACCAAGAAAAGCAGAGAAGCCTTTAGTGATGTTCTGGTTTCATGTGGAAGCACAGAGTGGAGGAGGAAGAGTTCATACCTAAATGAGGAAGAGAGACAGAGAGAGAGAGAGAGAGAGAGGTACATGGAACAGTGACAAGACAGAAATTAAGAATGAAAGCATTTGAGAGGCAATGTGTGAAGAGAGGAACATCTGTCATAACATGCATATGTCACCTCATGTTCAAATCATTCAGCTGTGAGCATACAGTGACTGTGACCCCAAACAGTGTCCTGACACTTAAGACACACTTCAAAATATATAAATGTCTTTACATTATACAAGAAATATCAAACCAAGTGGCATTTGTTATAAGGATATCACATGCACACTTTTCAGACAAAAACAAAACTATACATAATAATATACATAGCCTATTACTAAAAAAAAACTGGATCCCTTCCGGTTGTCCAATGTTTGTGGAACATGTTTTTAGTTAATGTAATGAACTACAAGCTAGCTGAACCTAATGTTCATCCATTCACTTAATTTTAATTACAGAAATGATTATGAAGTTATTTCTGAGATAAGATCTAATAGAATGTGTTTGTAGCGCCATCTGCAACATTCATACATTTGTAACTTAAGTGTCTAGATAATTTTGTGAGGCCACTGTGGTTCCCAAATCAATGTGCTGATTGTGTTAGTGTTGACCAATATGCATGCAATGTTTAGACAGTATACAGGTAAGTATGAAGATGAGGACATTTTTAAATAAGTCCACTTTTTGTTAAACTCTACATCCAAGTTCGTTTTTGTGGCAGCAGGGCTGACCCAGCTAACAATCTTGGGTTGTAAGAACCCATTTTTCCAATGTTTCCATTAAGTAACAAAAACGTTAGCATTTTATACTGAAATTCCTTGGAACGCTCTTTTTTTAAATTCTGAAACACTTTTACAACATTCCACTAACAACTTATGAATAATGTTTTTGATATATATGACAAATAACAGTAAACAACAATAACAGCCCCACTAATGTAACTGCAAGAACTTTTCTGATAACTTTGAGAGAACATTTAGAGAACATTAGACAACATTCTCAAAACATTCCCATTGAAGCGGATGTCAACAGACATTTTTGAACAACGGTCTTTGATGTAGCTGTAAATGGCTACTGGAAGTACCTTTCAGAAACTTTCTGTAGTAACCGTCACAATGAATTTCCAGCAGTAGAAAATAAACCAGTCACAAGAAATTGATTTGTTTTTCCAAAGCGAGTGTGCAGGCTTCAGGGCACTGATTTTTCTTACTTTATGAAGCGGACAGAATTCAAACAAGTTTTTCGACACATCTAAACAAATTTGGGACTGAGAGCTTTATCTGGATTTTCCATCTCTGCCTTAACTGTAATGTTATGTGTCGAATCTGCAGTTAGTGTTGGTGATTATCTGGAGCAGTAATTTATTGACTCACTATGATCAGGCACCAGGCCCAGTCCAGGCCTCAGAAGCAGCAACACTTTATTGCCTCCAGCCTGAATGAGCTCTATAGCACGAGTGTGTGTGATGCCCTGCGTGGGTTCACCGTTGATCTCTACGATCTGATCTCCCACCTGTGAGGACAAACACATGCGCGCACACACGCACACACACATACACACACACACACACACACACAGTCACCTCAAGAAGCTCCACTGATTCACATACAGTAACAATAGTAGCTGTTTTGCCAATATGCACACTTGTGTGTGTGTGTGTGTGTGTATATACACACAGCAGTACACATACACACACACACACACACACATTTAGTGGCCATTTTCTTTTTTTACACAAAAATAAAAAAAATCACAATTACTTATTTTTCATTGTAGAAGTGTGAGCTGTTTTGTATTGTAGGATCTGCAATTTAATATTGTGAGAATTTCTTCTGAATATTCGTGCAATATTTGTGTATTAATATGTGTGAGCTCACATGAATCCTGCCATCTTTCAGTGCTGGACCGTCTTCGGCCAATCGGAGGATAAAGAGGCCCATGTTGTATTCCTTACCGCCCCGCAGACTGAATCCGAAACCTCTGGCTCCTCTCTCTAACTCCACAGGATAACAGCCCTGACAAACACACAGATTACATACCGAGATTTATAAACTTTTGGCACAATGTGTTCAAATTCAACTGTTCACACTGCAATATATATTTTTGTGCACTCCACATAAAAGTCGATAAATTATGCAAATATATTACCAGCACATTTTGGCTTTTTTTCTTTTTTTTTTTACATTTTCAGCTTTCACCTACAACACCAAAATGTTACATAACACTGTTCTGAGTGAAAATGCAAACTATTCCACCACACCTATCAACGCTAATGAGAAACGACACTTGATTTGCATATCTCTGCTGTGTCATTGTCATTATATATGGCTTATTCTGCATTAAATGTCTTCCGTAACTCATAAATGTACAGAGGCCTATAGTATGAAATCCTAAGGTGACAAATGTTCCAATCTAGAAGTTTCAAAATTTAATTTTACCTCCGTCGAACGTGGGCGGCATAAAAATTAAGCACTTAACGAGAGTCGCATAACGATCAGTGAACTCTATTACAGCGAGCTTAACGTGAATTACTGCTCGCGGATCTGCTGCCGTCTCCTGTAAATCTCACCTGCTTCGGCCCTGAGGTGATGACAGCTCCCATCTCCCCCTGGGGCGGGGGTTTGTGCTCTGCTCGAGCTGTGGTGTCCTTCCTGTCCTCTGTCTCCACACCGTTCCTGCACCGCGACATGATCAAACTCCACTTTACAGCATAAACTCAAGTGATGTACAAAATTATCCAGAACAGCTAAGAGCGTTCTTTGTTCATGAGAATGTGTAATTCCGCTATAAAACGTAACTCGCTCAAAGAGGCAGAGTGACTCTCTGTGGTGTTTGTGACGTGAGTGGTCTGCAGAGTTTATTAACGCTGCAATATGTAAGTATATGTTGACTGTGAGGCTTACAACAAATACCATGTATCAATGGCTTTAAGATGAACAGAGAAGAGAAACAGAGAGAGGTGGATGAACAGAGAGTCAAGAATTCAGAAGCTGTTGCAAGCGATCAGGGTCATGTTTTTAAAATGCTGTTACCAGACAGCATTTTCTCTGTACATAGATCCCAGATGTATGTATAAAAGTAACAATGTATACTATAACAATTACAAAATCTCTCTCTCTCTCT
>JAZGTJ010006112.1:14984-25773 GCA_036877575.1 Botia almorhae | reverse complement strand
TGGCTATAGCAGCCCGGCCATGTACATTGACCCTGTGGAGCTCCCGACGGACAGTTTTGGTGGAAACAGGAGAGCTGAGGTGCACATTTAATTCTGCAGTGAGTTGGGCAGATGTGGTTTTATGTTTTTTGGATAAAATCCGGGTTAGCACCCGGACATCCCTTTCAGACAGCTTCCTCTTGCGTCCACAGTTATTTCTGTTGGATGTGGTTCGTCCTTCTTGGCGGTATGCTGACATTACCCTGGATACCATGGCTACCATGGCAAAGACTTGCTGTCTTAGTCACAGATGCACCAGCGAGACATGCACCAACAATTTGTCCTATTTTGAATTCTGATATGTCACCCATAATGTTGTGCATTGCAATATTTTTAAGCAAAACTTTGCTATTACTCTGCTAATTAAACCTTCACACTCTGCTCTTACTGGTGGAATGTGCAATCAATGAAGATTGGCCACCAGGCTGGTCAAATTTAGCCATGAAACCTCCAACACTAAATTGGCCAGTGTTTCGGTTTCAAATTCAAATTTTATTTGTCACATACAAAATCATACACAGTACGATATGCAGTGAAATACTTTTTACGACTGTCTTACAGAAAGAAAAGAAATTTTAAGTAAAAATTTTAAAGTTTTTAAAAAAATTAAAGATTTATAGTATAAAGATTTATGTAAAAAATGTGTACAGTATTTACAGTGTAATATGTATATAAATATAAATATATATGTAAGGTGAATGTATGTACAGTTGTATAGATGTATATATGTACAAATAGTGCAAATTTGCATGTGCTACTGTTCAAGGGTTGGACAGTTTCATTGTCCAACCCCTGTATATTTATAATATATGTGGGATTTATATGTCAATGTAGGAAAATTTCAATAGGTTTATATATGGACATTGTGTATATATATACATATTACATTTTCACATTGGCAGCGTACACTCTGATTCGGCAAAGAGTGCGAGAGAAAAGGCAGAGTCTGTCTCCTCCGCTAAATCAAGCTGCAAACCCCATCTGCTCTGCCTGTGAGGTGCAGCTGCCCGACTCCCATCTGAATTATAGACAGTGAGGCGGGAGCGGAGCATCGACACAGGCTGTCAGCTCTCTCAAGAGCTGATCCCGCATGCTCCGCTCTCAAACTTATACACACATATCGTGTGTATCACCCGGCGCGGTATAGCATGGGCAGGGCTATTTTTTTGCTTCTTGCTGCTTTCTAGCGCTGATATCTTCTTTATCCCTCACGCTTAGACCTGACTAACGTGCAGACAAACGGGCTGACTGAAGACGAGAAGCTGAAGATGTATTTTGCAGGTGCCTTTTAAGGGCTTTGTGGTGTGCAATGCTACATCACATGACCTCGACAGGCCCATAAATAGGCTTGACTTTACACGTGTTCAGACACGGGTGCGCCTGAAGTGCGTTCCCCATAGCGTCAAGCCTGATGCAGCATCGAGTTCCCTCGAAAGGGAAGCATAATTAACTGTGGTAAAACTCTGAACGTCATTACTGATTGGCTAATTGGCTAAGAGTTTTAGCCGGGTTTTCCATCTCCCAATATTAATAGAATCTCTGGACTAAGATCTGGCATGCGTGCACCCTATTGCTATTTGGCTATGAGAGTATTATGGTGTAGTCATGGACAGTTTGATCCACTTTCCACTATTCTATTTATACAGCCAGGATGATGAGCAAACAATATTGTTTTCAACATAGAATAGGTGTCTGGCAAATATTTACAAAATTGTTTGTTTGGGTGTTGATTTCAATTTTTAACAGCATTTTAAAAACATAGCCTACTGCACCTTTAAATCTTGCTGTGTCAGAACTATGACAGACATGAGAACCATCGGAAGGATGCATATTTAGTTGGAATTTGGAAATATCACATTGTGATATGTTTTCTTAACTTCTCTGAAAGCAAAGAAAACAAGAATGCCAGTTTAACCAGTTTATCCTGGATATCCAAGTTAAGGATATTGTTGTGGGCAGAATGCAGTAATTATATCACATGTATGAGTATTTTTAACAGATTGAACCACTGTATGAGCTGGTTTCACCGCAAGACTTCTCGAATGCTAATGCTCTGAAAAAGAACCTGAGAAGAGCTCTGGCTGAGTTCCTGAGAGAAATCAGCTCCTGCCGCTGTTCCCCCTGTCTCAATAATGGCCTGGCCATCCTCAAAGGTGAGATCATTCAGCAGCGACTGAGGTTGTGCTCAGTCTGCAACTGTTTACTAGCAGGTCCAAGAGATGTTGAGAACAGTAGTGGTGATTATATTACTTTGGCTGTGAACTCTTAGTAAATCATGAAAGTTTATTGTTAAAAATAAACTAAAAAAGCTGCATCAAAGCCAAAGTCCAGCATATAAAAGAATAGCTTTTTGCATTAACTGTAAGTATTGCATTATTAAACATATGATTAATCAGTTTATTTACAGCCTGAATTTATGTTGGACATACAGTATACATACAGTAGACTCTTCTTTGGGTTATAGTGATCTACTATACTCTACTTTTTTTAAAGAAACTGAATCTTTTAAAGATATTTAGGACCATAAGCTACAATATGCACAAACTTTAAACCAGACATTTATCCCAGTATCTAATAAAGATCTGTGGTATGCTGGTATACTGAAGTCTCCTTTATAGTCAATAGTCCTGCAAATTAATTTAGATTTACAGTGCCTTGCAGTATTTTTTATTGAGATTTTATTTAATAGACCAACACAAAGTAGCACATAATTATGAAGTGGAACGAAAATGATACATGGTTTTTAAACTTTTAAGCAAATAAAAATCTGAAAAGTGTGGTGTCTGTGAACAGCAAGTTTCAAGTCTTGCCACAGATGCTGAATCGGATTTAGGTCTAGACTTTGACTGGGGCGTTCTAACACATGAACATTCTTTGATACAAACCATTCCATTGTAGCTCTGGCTGTATGTTTAGGGTCATTGTCTTGCTGGAAGGTAAATCTCTTTCCCATTCTCAAGTCTTTTGCAGCCTCCAACAGGTTTTCTTCCAGGATTGCCCTGTATTTAGCTCCATCCATCTTCCCATCAACAGTGGGGGATGGTGTGTTCAGGGTGATGAGCAGTGTTACTTTTCCACCACACATACCGCTTTGCATTTAGGCCCAAAAGTTTAACTTTGGTCTCATCTGACCAGAACACCTTCTTCCACATTTGCTGTGTACCCTACATGGCTTGTGGCAAACAGGACTTCTTATGTCTTTCTTTCAACAATGGCTTTCTTCTTGCCACTCTTCAATAAAGGCCAGATTTGTGGAGTACACGACTTATAGTTGTCATGTAGCAGATTCTCCCACCTGAGCTGTGGATTTCTGAGCTCCTCCAGAGTGACCATGGGCCTCTTGGCTGCTTCTCTGACCAGTGCTCTCCTTGCTCGGTCTGCCAGTCTGTCAGTTTAGGTGGACGGCCATGTCTTGGTACATTTGCAGTTGTGGCATACTTGTTCCATTTTTGGACGATGGATTGACCAGTGCTCCTTGAGATGTTCAAAGCTTGTAATTTTTTTTAGAACCTAACACTGCTTTAAACTTCACAACTTTATCCCTGACCTGTCTGGTAAGTTCCTTGGTCTTCACGGTGCTGTTTGTTCACTAGTGTTCTCTAACAAACCACTGAGGCCTTGACAGAACAGGTATATTTATACTGAGACTAAATTACACACATGTGGAATCTATTAACTAATTAGGTGACTTCTGAAGGCAATTGATTGCACTGGATTTTATTTAGGGGTATCAGTGTGCAGGGCGTTGAATACAAATGCACGCGACACATTTCAGATTTTTATTTGCTTAACATTTTGAAAACCGTACATCATTTTCATTTCACTTTACAATTATGTGCTACTTTGTGTTGGTTTTTTACATAAAATCTCAATAAAATACATTTAAGTTTGTGGTTTTAAGGTGACAAAATGTGAAAAATTTCAAGGGGTATGAATACTTTTGCAAGGCACTGTATAAAAGCTACCAGTTTACAATTTTAGCTCTGATTCTAATCTAAGACAAGTATATTTTTTGTTTTATTTCAATTGTCTTTTTTGTCAATAGGCACAAGGTGTATGTGTATTTGTCCACCTGGTTTCAAAGGAGTGAGCTGTGAGATAACTCAAAGAACAGGTGCGCTTGTGTGTCATGATCTATGAAAGAGTGATCCTTTAACCCTGTCTTAAATGACTCTTTTGATGTGGACTTGCAATATTATACTTTCCCTTGCTTTCATATGTCTGTGAAATTGACAGGCCTGTAGTGTTTTCCCCTTTGTCATTTTATGACTCGTAAGGACCTCCTTCACTATACACCCTTGATATGCCCTTTTGCCAGCCTACAGTTGTGCAAAATTCACTGCCGACTACTATGTGGCAGTCTATGTGACTTTATGACATTAAATGTATATACTCTAAGGAGGACCATAAGGGCTAAGCATGGTATTTGAGGATTTACCATATAGTAACAATAGAGGAGCATTCACCTACTGCATCCACTGATAGCAGCATATTATATGTTTTTCAAACAAATTTACTGTGTAATATGCAAATAAGGTAGTGCTGTTTTAAACACTCCAAAAATGTAGTACAGAATGCAATTTGAACTCAGTTGGGTTAATAAATGTCGGAAACAAAACAATAATTGTCAGAGCACACGGGAAAGAACCCAAGTGCAGACAGCGATTAGCACAAAAAGCCTTTATTTATATTAACAGATCTAAAAAAACTCCCACAAGGGGGCGAGAACGGGAACAAAAGGCAGAATTACAATACAAAAATATAAACAAAGAAATATAAACTCAAAGCCCAATTACCTTGAAAAATGACAAACCAAAGTAATCAAAATAAACCAAGGCGGAAATTACTCAAACAAACAGGAAACACGGACGAGAACAAACTCACGAGGAACACGAAACAACCAACAGACCTACGGTCATGCAGCAAAACTGACAGGACTCGGAAATGGACCACGACGGTTCAGAAACACGGAAAGAGAAACGAGAGACGAGACGAGTCCAGTCGAGTTAAAGTCGAGTCAATTCTAGTAACTCAAGTTTCTCTAGTATCTAGTCGAGTCAGTTTCGTCCGTGTTTGTCCTGTGCTGTTAAAGCTTCAGGTCGTGTGCATTGTTGTGTTGTCATTGCAGTATTATCGTCACCAGTTACCTGTCTGCCTGTGAAGTTACCTGTCTGCCTGTGAAGTTACCCTCTGTTCCTGACTCCGTCGTCGCCACTTCCTCATCGCTCTACTCACCTCTGTTCTCCCGTTCGCCCCCCGTGGACGTTTAAGTTCTGTTTATTTAAAACAAAGTCCCCTTGTGGGGAAGTTGTTGTTTTGTTTGTGTGAATCGCTGTCTGCAATTGGGTTATTTCCTGTGCGAACCTGACAGAACTGAAACGCTCTCAGGGTGGGGAACGGAAGAACAGAGGTAAACAGAATTTCAAAACAAAATATAAATAAACTACTGTTAACTTAAAGAACCAATATACACGGAAAACCAATACACAGATGTGAATAACTAAAGCAAACAAGGCAAATCAACAATAATAACAAAATATAATAAGCGGAACTAACTTTAAACATTCAACGAACGGTAACATATAACAAGAGCGCGGATGGCACGGACGAGAGCAGGTGAGCGCAGGTGCGTAAGAAAATTATTAATATTTAAAACTTATTTAATGAAAAGCGTATTACTGCTCAAATAAAAAATGATAGCTCGTTAATAATTTGGTTCTTGCATGTCCTATATCATTAGTTATATACCATCGTTATATACCTATATAACATTAGACAGTTAGTTATAAAAAGATATAGGATTTAGGATCAAAACCAATAGGATTTGAAATGATCACGGTACTCAGTGTGTTTTTGTTTTGGGTGAGATATTCCTTTTTTCAGCTATTCCTTCCACAGAATTTACCACCACCTCCTCTAGTCTTTATCAGTTTGTTTAGACATAAAAAAAGAACACCGGTTATTTATCATACTATTTTTATAGCATTTTATAGCATTTATAATACTATTATCTCATGTTAATATTCTATTCCATGCTACTCCTAGCGTGACAAAAACATATCTGAAATTGATTTTTAAATACAGGTATTTAAAAAATAGTCATTTGTTGATGTATGTTTGACATTCTGACTCTCATTATGTTTATGTGCTATCATCTGGAGAAAATCTAAGTGTGATCAAAACTTGAATCCAATATAACATTGCCATCATTAAATTCTGAACATTTTGTCTATTAATTTGAACACAGCAGCATCTGCAGTAGATGGCAGTTGGAGCTGCTGGTCTTCGTGGTCCACCTGCGAAGGGAAAACTCAGAAACGGATCCGCCAGTGTAATAATCCGGCCCCACAGAATGGTGGCCTGACATGCATGGGACCTCAGGATGAATCAGCTGACTGCATCTGAAAACCTGGCCATTTATCCATCTAAACTAAACATTGTATTAACATTGGTAAATATTTTGTTCTATGTAGATAATTTACACAGGTATCGTACACATTTGACTATTAACCAATTTCTTTAATAAAAGATGAAGTACATGTTGGAAACTTTCTTTACTTTGGAAATGCATTAAGTTCTCCATACAAGTTATTCCCAGAAATCATACTCATTTATTTTATAACAAATATAAATGAGTATTCATTTATTTTATAAAAAATAAATGAAAAAATAAACAAATAGAGGTTTTCACATTTAAAAATATAAGCAGTTTTTTGGTTACTTTTGTGTAGCCTGTGTTAGGTCTTATGAACATACCTATGCATATAAGTAAGCTGTATGTGGAGTCCAACAAGTGTTTTAGCACTGAATCCTTGTCACTAGCAAACTTTTGACATAAGAGGTCTTATTATCATTATTACACCCTGCAAGTTTCATAACTTATTGCAAAATGGTTGGATTTGTGACATCACTAGATAGATGTATTATGTTTATTTATGGCAAGATAACTACAGCTACTTTTACATCATCACATCACATCATTTGCTATGTCCATGGTCGTTCAGTCACAGAGAAACGGGAATGGTCTTTGCCGGACAGAACATCACAGCAACTATCTATTTATTTAGGATTACAACGATTATTAGGATCCACTATGACATTGCACAACAGGCAAAAGGGAATACTTTGGAGGAGCTAGGGAAATAAAGGCCTTGTCACACTTATGATACATTTGTGGTAGCAGTGCAGTGCTGTTTCTGGCTAAGACGTTAGTCAATCTACGCAACTAGGCAAACAAAACGGGACAATCCAACAAACAGTATTCCAGTGGGAAAAGGCAAGGGACATAACAATGAGGCAAACAATGAAGGGAATGGAAATTCACTTGGTTAGGCACATACTGTACATGGCAATACTTTGCAAAGGGTGCAATGCTAATGGCATTGTTTATATACTATAGCAAAAAGAAAGTAAACAGTGAAGGAATTGTCCATGATCAGTATTCAGACGAGGGCTCTTTCAGATGGAGGGATGAATGAGAGGCAGCCTCATTCAATACATTATTTTAAACAATCTACTACACACAGCACACAACAAAACTAGATCGCTCTCATACTCAAAATGCTTGTAGTGTAACTGTAGTGGGACATCTCTAGATTAACACCAAAATTACTTTTATATAACCTTTTATTGTACAGCATTAAAAGAGTAAGACAGAATCAATTTTTTAGATAGACAGAAGTGTCCTAGTGTAAAATGAAATAAGACGAATGATAATTTTAGCAATTTTTTCTCTGAACGTTGCTTCCTTGGCAAGGTAAACCACCATTTTTTAAAGCAGGATTGTTGCATTCTCGTTTTCGGATCTTTGTTCCAGATGTGCAGGGCGACCAGCTGGTCCAGCAGCTCCAGGATCCATGTGTAGGACCTGCCAGAGGAAAAAATGTCTCTAAGGCCTCAGATTCATATCCTGTGCATCTCAGATTCATATATTGTGACCATTTGTGATTGGATTTCCTTCAGTAGAGGTCTCTTCAAAAAAATTCTAATTCACCGCAAACATGGCATTCCGAGTGTAAAGCTATGTGCTAATTTCAAGTATACTACAGATATTTTGTCAGGTATATGTTTGGGCTTCTTCTAATTTTTCATTTGGATAGTTATGAGTTCTGTACGTTTTTCTAACTATACTTGTGAAGTACATCACCTGTTCTTTGAGTCTCCTCACAGGCATCACCGCTGTATCCACTTTTACATACACAGTTGCAGGACGTTCTAGAGAGCACAGGAATTCCATTGTTTAAGCAGGACGCACAGTGACATGTGTTGAATATCTGCATGTACTCCTCCCATGCCATCTTCAGGTGGGGGATCTTTCCACGTAGGTGTTGAGCTGAGGTGCTAAAACGCACCAACTCATATATTGGTAGAATCTACGAAAGAACCATAATGACTATTTTGTGAACATTTTTAGGATGAATTTAATTTAGAACAATCAGCAACCTAATAATGGTACAATACACTTAACAATGTTCACAAACACTTAATTAATGGTACAATGCATTTGTAATAACACAATGAACTTGCTACATGGCAAGCGTATTCAAATAAGAAGACAAACACACCTCAAAGTCAATTAATACCGGGTTGTATTTAAGACTTTTTCCCCAAATCTTGTAACTTTTGGCATCCCTGATAACCAAGATTCCACTGCTGGGGCCTGTATGCCCGCCTTTTACAACGCGGAATACATCCTCAATAACACTGTTGGATGTCTTGCTAGCTGTTAAAAAATGTAGTTTAAATAACTGTAAAATCACCAGAGGACAATAACCAAAACAGGCAATCGTACTACGTACAATCTTTTAACCACCCTTCTTTTTCACAATGTTTTGCTTTCAATTTAGCGCTGATATTGTCAGTCACAGCCAGGCCCAAAGACCCACCAAGGCAAATTCCCAATTCCTCCCCATGCAGTTCTGACAGAGAAAAGAATGTGGTTGAGAGTATAGACAGTGATTGTAACTGGACTTTAGAAGTCAATAAACAAAAAAATAAATAAAACCACAACAGTGCAAAAATACCAAATATGAAGGTATTGTGGATGTTGTGGAGAGAGTTTTAGTGGTAAATTTCAACATCCTTTTTTAATGTTAACATTCTTTTTTACCTTGTGTGCTTTAAGTCAAGGACTAAACAGTCTGCTTACCTTGTCTTCTCATGGCATTCTTGTTCACAACTGCAACATAATCCAGGACTCCACCCATGGTTCCCTCGGTGATGTAGTGTGTGCCGTATTCATTAAAGAAATGGGAATACGCAGCAAAGTTGTACTGATCAGGAAGGTCTGTCAAAGCCCACAACATGTCCTCATCCAGCATCAGGTCTTTGCTCCTCATTTTAAAGTGTGCTGTCTGCACTGTTGACAACAGCCTGATGAAACCCACTTCCTAAACATGCAAGTTATAAAAAGATGGACACGGTTTCCATGGTTTCTTACCTGGCTATTTGTCATTAACTTAATGCATGAGTGACTATTAGTATGACATAAAGTAGCTGTAAACCCATCCATATGACTCATGCTATATTCCAAGTCTTCTGAACAATACAATAAATAAGCACAGATTCCTTGGGTCATGCTGAATCTGTCTATTCAATACAATATGACATATTGGCACAAAGTTTGGTAATGATCCTCTACGGCATGCCCGAAGGTCCATTTATTCATTGCCATTTAAAAAGGGGAAGAGGCTGGGAAAAGCTAGGATATTATTTAATATAACTGATTGGCTAAAGGAAGAAAGTCATTTCCTATTAGGATGCCTTGAGGGTAAGCAATTTATAGACAAAATATCATTTTTGGGTGGACTTGTCCTTTAAGTACTATAACATGATGAAAGTAAATGACATGAAAGTAAACTGTAACTTTGTAAGGTGACTGAGAGGACTAATTAAACAAGCTCCTCTATAAATTTTAGAATGTCATATGAAAAGTAACGTCAGATTTGGTGTGAACAATACAGTTCACGCAAAGTGTGCAGGTCCTATAGGACAAGCATGCATGAGAAAGGACAATAGAAACATGCAGAACAAAAAAATAGGGTCTTCAAGATTAAAGATCAATAGAAAACAAAGTTAGAGAGCCCTGAAGATCAATTCTTCCCTGTGTATTGGAATGCGCATACAAATATAATTAAACAACCAACCCTCCTTTAATGTTCATTTTAAGTTATGTTATTAGCAAACATTTTACATGTAATGTTAAATAAACATTTATTTATTTATTGTATTTGTAATATTTGGTAAGACACCGCTGTGTGAATGAATGCACTCAAATATCATGCAAAACCTGATTGTCCCTGTTATCCCAGAAAGATCTGAGAATGTTTTAAAGAGCATGTGTGCTTCAATGGTAGCTCACTTTTGTATATAAGCCGGATGCGCACACTTTCATTCAGGTTCTTGCTGAGGAGCCGAGATGTGTCCCGGCCATTCAGCGGTGAGTCAGGCTCACGGCAGGGGGACGTAACGTCTCCGTTTCCTCCTTCAGGGAACGGGGGTTACATATGTAACCAAGACATTCCCTTTCAGTCAGTCACGTTCGACGTTACGTCAACTGACTGACGTATGGGGTCCCTGTGAAAGACGCCGCGAGCCGACCCACGTTACGGGCTAGGAATGTTCTTACAAGCAGGCGAAGCGTGCCAATAAAACAGTTCCCCTGCCTCCATAACCTTCCAGCGCTCCGCGCAGGCAGCAGTTTGCACCCCAAGTGGGAGCGGAGCCAGATCACGAAGGGGTCGTGGCGGTT
>JAZGTJ010006112.1:0-14934 GCA_036877575.1 Botia almorhae | reverse complement strand
AACACTAAATTGGCCAGTGTTTCGGTTTCATTGTCCAACCCCTGTATATATTATAGACTCATTTAGGAATGTGCCTTTATCATGGTTCTGGCACATCTGCTAATGTGGTTGGCCTTTCAAACTGGCTTTGTTATGAAACCTGGTGCCACAGTTATAATGCAGAGCCAGATTCTGTCAGATTCTGGGAAGAGAACTGCGACTGACTTTCATGGGGTTGGAGAATACCTGGTTGTGACTCCCTTCCATCAAAAAGGTCTGTTTCACAAGCCAAGCCTTTCTGTAATAAGACTGAATATTACCTCAGCCAGTGTGCCTCCTTCACTCAGCTCACCTCCGACCAGGTCAAGACATGGATTTGTAGTAACAATTGTTGTTGGAGGTGCGCTAGGACACACTATGCTGCTTCTGTAAATCTGCATTATGATCACACCTTGGACACCTTTGCTTTTGATGATGACTCAGAGAGGACTATTTTGCTCTCCATAGTGGTTAAGCTCTTGGGCATTCAGTGTTACCCAAGCTCTACAATTGCGGACAGTCAGAGATGGTATTTAGGTCCTTCATAGTTTCTCCATATCTGTAAACTGCAGAAAAGTTGCAAGATCAATCATGCCATTGTCTTAATTCAATTCAATTTTATTTATATACCACTTTTTACAATGTTACATTGCTTCAAAGAAGCTTTACATATAAAAAAAGAATAATAAAACACAGAACAAATTTCAGACATGTTAATGGTATTATTGCAAATAATATGTGTGAGATGTATAAGACTAATTAGGTATACAAGGTTTATAGTAGTTGACTGAACCGATAAAAAAAACCTGTCCCGTCAGTCATGTCCTGTAGAACAGCCGCAAAAGAAGTAACGATATCTGCAGGATCTTCCTATCTTTACCTTTACTGAAGTCCAGTATCTACTCCTCATTGGTTCTGATCAACCTAACCAAGCCTGTTTGATGGGGTGGCTCTGCTGCAGTTCACACAGTTTCAATGTGATTGCCCAGATTGTCAATGATGGAGACTTCAACATTTCATTCTCGTGGAGTGGACTGGTTTGGCCCCTATTGGTGTAGATCAGAAGGCGGACATTAAGGTATTCTCTTTAAATTTCTAAAAAATTAAAAATGTATTTTTATTTTATTTTTATTATTATTATTTTCTCTTTACATTTCTTAAATCAGCTTTGTATGCAGTTTTAAGTTCACAATCAGTTCTTACTGGAAGTGGAGGCCATTCTGAACACAAAACCCCTGGGGTATGTGTCATCCGACATGGCCGATATGGATCCAGAAAAACTGAATAGTCTCCTCGTGGGTGGCCTGATGGATATCTGCTTCAAGTTGTTTACCCAGAATCTGAGATGTTGGGTCGGAGACACTGGAAACATTCTCAGATCCTAGCTGGTCCAGATTCATAAGGGACTTCCCAGCCTGCAAACCCAAAAGAAATTGCAAGCCTCTATGCCTGACTTGAAGGAGAAGAACATTTGTTATGATTGTAGACTCCCAACTCCATCAGAACTGATGGTGTTTCAGACCATGATCAAGATGTCAAGACCCATCTCAGTCTAGATGGTTATGTCAGGGCAACTGATGTGACAATAAAGGGCCAGGTTTACACTAGACCGGTGACCCACTTGGTCATCCTGCCACCCTTACCAAAGGTTGAGAATTTATGACCCCAATACTGACAAGATGAATCACCTTACGAAATCAAATATGCACCTCATCTTTGGGAGCAGCTGTATTAAAGGCTTGTTTAGTAAGGACCTAGTTAGGAAAACTGTAGTTAGGAAGGACTTTAATTATGAAACTGTATTAATGGTAACATTACTGTAGAGGGCTGCGTAGTTAGGTAAAGTGCCGCAATCGGTTGTGTTGTCATGATTTGTGAGAGCTGCAAGTTAATTCCAGGTTATTCAATTTGTGATACTTTCTAATTCTGTTACAGTCTTATTTATTTCTTTAATTCATTATGTTTATGTTACCATGTACATTCATGGCTATGGGCATCTCAGGAGGGCAACTCACTGGGGTTTCTTAGAGGCTCTGGTTAATGTTAAGTTCTGGGTCAAAGTATCGGCCCTGGTGTTTCATGGGTTCTGTTTCAACCCACTGCTGCCCCTGCAAGTGAGACCACAGCAGCATACCACCTTACGGCCCTCAAAAATATAACACACACTTCTATGGGCTTTGGGCTACAGACTTTTACAATTTCAAAATAACAATTTTCTTTTCTTATGTGAATGTTTATGTGCCTATTTAAACAGAAAGATGGGGTTAGACATTTTGTGTGGTAATCTTGTCTGTTGGTCTTTTAAACATTTAGTTACAAAGCAGTCCAGCTAATCCATGATTTTATGCTTGCTGTGTCTAGCAGGTGGTATTAGGGCAGGGTCATTTTACTCTAGTGAGCATTTTATTATAGGTTTCTGAGTAGTACATGATGTTATTGATATTTTTGTAAAGGTCACAAAAATCACAAAATCTGATATGTATAACCTTGACAGAACGGATTTTTTTATTATTTGAAA
Source organism: Botia almorhae (assembly GCA_036877575.1). Taxonomy (NCBI): domain Eukaryota; kingdom Metazoa; phylum Chordata; class Actinopteri; order Cypriniformes; family Botiidae; genus Botia; species Botia almorhae. The sequence goes on along the minus strand of JAZGTJ010006112.1, from coordinate 12,398 downwards.
CTGAATTAAACAAGAGTACACTGACATATAGATGACATCATGGCTGATTCAAAACAATAATGGCCACAAAACATGTAAGACTCAGATGCTCAGGTGATTTGTTGTTCAGGTTGCTGGTTAAGGTATTTAAGAATCCTGGCAGGGACAACAGCATCAATTGCTGGAGACCAGCATCCTAAACAAAGCATGCTGATGAATAGCAATGCTAGTTCTTAAACAGTGATATCTGACAGTAGCTGCATTTACATGGACCCTAATAATCTGATCATAATAGGACTATAAACACAATCAGAACAAAAAAAGTAAACACATTAATCAGAATGAATTGGCCAAATCTGATTAAAATTTAATTTGGATTATGAGGGCTTAAGAAGACATGTAAACATCACTTCATCAGCTTGAGAATGAAACTAGAAAGTTCTGCACATGTGCAAGATGAGATTGTTACACCAGTCCTTGCTTCAGACTGCCACAGATGCCTTGTTCTGGGCTTGGGTAGGGGCACAATAAAAACACAAAGCCCGGCACAAAACATCATGTGCTTGTCTTCTAACTAGCAGCCAAATAGGGAAATGATTAGCATCACATATCCAGTTCATCCTAACTGTTAGTGTGTTAACAGATCTGACTCAACTTGATTCAATGTTATACAGTACATTTCAAAAGTATCAACATCCATGTGTGCATTTAGATCAAATTTAAGACAGAATACCATCAGCTCAGCATTTATTTGTGTTTTAAATTATAGATGTGAAATGAACAGTGTATCTGAGGATTACATTGTAAGCTTACAAAACTGTGTATATAGTAGATATAGGGGTATTACTTGAAATTTTTTACTTCAAGTTTCACTTTTAAATTTGTTTCTCAGATACTAACTCATTTAGTAATGACAACTACTTCCAGATCATGGAGTAAAAATCTTAATGACATTTCTGATTATCAGACTGTTTGGTGTGATAGTGCTGAGAACAGCAATAAAGACTTAGAAAATGAATTGAAAAGAACATTATATGAGTCCAAACCATAAAATATAGAAATCCAAGCAAATTAAACAAATGTAACACATTTTCAAATAAATTTATTCTGGATCCATCTGTGAATTGTCTTTGTTTGTGCCAGTACATTATTGAGGACTATTATTGAGAACATTATTGACCACACAAGTTTTAAGATAGTAAGAACTGACCTGTGCTTCAAAATGGGGTTTAATAACCTTTCAGGAAGCTGATTTAGAGATTTAGAGAAATTTAGAGAAAGGGCTGCATTTTCTTCAAACACCCGTCTTGATGACATCAAATCTCACTGAATCCTTCACACTTCCTCTCTCATCCTCTCATCATGCTTTGTATCACATAGGCTGCCTAATCTTGCTGACAGATTGACAAAACACATACACTGCATACAGCAAAAACACCCCCAACACACACAAATGCATACACACAAAAAAAAATTGCCTAATATTCCAAGATTAAGCTTTATCCTTAATTATTTTCTTTTTAATTAATAAATCTTAATTAACAATGAACATTTACCCTCAAATTTTTTGGCGTGAGAGAAAAGGAGGGTGGGGGGAGCAAGTGAATAAATATGACAATCTTTTAAGTCCTGAAGGCAGGATTAGCAATGCAGGCAGGTTTAGTTATTAAACACGTTCTAAATTAAATGCCTCCATGAATTTTGTACAGAAATATATTTTCATAGTTTTGCATGCCAAATGTGACATTTTATATTTGAGATTCATCTCCAACTGTAATTTTGTAAATGTCATAAAAAACAAAGATTTTGTCATTTACCAATGAAATTACTATGCGTGGCAGGTCAGCCATTGCTTTTCTGGCTGCATGGGTTGTTTCAAGTCAGCAAGCCATAAAATATCTTTATCTCCCTGAAACACAGCAATTTAAGAGATAATGGAACAGTGACTGGGGGGCACAGATGCCAGGCTGAGGAATTATACTACAATCTCACTGCAAAGCTGAGGACTTGGAGGACTCATTAGAACCTAAACTTTTACCACAATAACGCACACACAACTGTATAATCTCCTTCAGCTATTTTTCCTTCCTTTAGTTTTCAATTTAATCTAAAAAACATATCAGAAACATTGTAAATAAATACAGAAAATTGTGTGAAGTTGTGTGTGGATATCCAGTTTAAAAGAACAAGGATAAAAAGATACAGTCTTCTAAAGAACTTCCATTATTAGCTTTTTCTCAGGAATTGATTTGTGTGCTTGTGTGTCATAAAACACGGTCATTTTCCTCACATTTGTTCTGTCTTTCTATTCTGTTTTTTTAGCATAAAGGCAGAGCATAAATGTTCACTGTAAGAGTGTGTGTACTGTATACTGTACAGTATGTTGTTTATGATGACACAAATGTGTATTACATGTATAATGATGGTGTCCTCATGTACACTTCCTGTGTCCCCACAAACCAAATGGCTTAATAAACATACTAAATTGTGTTATTTTTAAATCCAATAATGCCCAAAATATTGTGTGAGGGTTAAGTTAAGGGGTGGGGTTAAGGGATTTGGATAGAACATTTGATTACCTACAAAAATCATATACTGCCACTGGAAAATGTTGAAAATCCACTCATGGAAAAAAAATTTACATTCTTGAATTAAAAGCTCTTTTGACTCCATGAAATCATGATTGTTATGTCTTTAAACAACTAATAACATGTTTTTATGTTTTTACAGAACACACTTATTTACATTCATGCATTTTGGCAGACACTTTTATCCAAAGCGACTTACAATGCATTATACTTTACATTGTTTCTAAGTATGTGCAATCCCTGGGATCTAACCCATGACCTTGGCGTTGTTAACGCCATGCTCTAACCACTGAGCTACAGGAAAGATTAGAATAGTATGTGTAAAGGTAAAAACAAATGTACATTCTTTAAAGAGAGATATAATGTTCTTTTCTTTTATAGAGGAACAGTTTTTTAATTTGTTCTTGGGGACAGAGAAGTTCTTTACAGTAATTGTTCAGTGAATGTGGGCGGTTTTGCCATGATCTGTTACAGACCTTTCTCATCTGTCTAACAGAGACTCTGCGCTGATGTGAGAGGACATGGAGAGGGTCATCTAACAAACCTCTGCACCAGTGTTCAGCGAAGAGCCCTGATCTTATTACATCAGTCTGTGTGCTGCTACACAATTATTAAAAACTTCAACACAGCCGAGCCTGCAGGCCTGACACTCTGAAACAGCTAGAAAGAAAGAAAGAGCAAGAGAGAGAGAGAGCGAGAGAGGGAGAGGCTGCTGTAGAGTGAAGTGAACATGGTGAAATTTATGTTACTTTGCATCCAATGACACAGACAGATTTTTCCCCCTTTGGCAACTTACCCAGAATGCACTGGTAGAGACAATACAATGTAGAGCATATTACCTCTCACAAATGTCAGCAAAAAGCAAATGTTTTTTTGAACACAGGTTAATGATTATTTTACAACATATGGGATGTAAAGGAATTGGGAATCCCTCATTGAAAAGCTTTGCATAGCCTATCCCGAAGAACTGCCTCCTCCGTATTTATGTGCCTGATCTGTGTTCTTTTGTGAAACATCACAAAAGAACTTTGGGAGAATTTGATTATGCAATATAATGTAGAAGCCAAAAAGTATATCTTACCACAGCACTAATATTAAACATCCCACCCTTAAAATTTACAGTAAAGTCTACCAAAAATATTAGTTACATATTAACCGCTACATATCTAATAAATCTACAATTTGCATTTGTAGTGAAGTATAACTAGATTCGCATTTGGTAACAGGTAGTAAGAGTTGCCTGTAAGGCAGCAAAATAATAATTTTAAGGTAAGTTTAAATTTTTGACTTTGCTTTTATAAGTTTAAATTAAATTAGAGCTGTTTCGATGTTTCTATGGCATTTAACATTGTCTATGAACAAGAACCAATATAGTGACTAGAATCGGGATAGAACACTAGATTAATGCTTACTAAAACCTACACAATATTGCCCAACATTTATATATATATATATATATAGGATATAGTATATAGGATATAGTGACCTCATTATTATGTTTAGGAAAGCAATATAAGATTATTTAAGATGTGTGACATGACAGGTTCAAACAAGGCTCAGTTCAAGAAAAAATTGAGACCAGGCAACGTTTTCAATCTTCTTCTATCCAGTTGTGGTGGGTCTGTGGCCACTGCAGCCTTACTTTCTTGTTTTTAGTTGACAGGAGAAGCACTACTGTGTGTTCAGAGATGTTCTTCTGTATACCTCTGTTGTAACAAGCAGTTATTTGATGGCCTGTCTGGCCATTTGACGTCAATGGGGCATTTTCATCCACAGAACTGCCGTAAATGAGTCAAGGAAAAATATTAAAAAATTGTATACTAAAGTTATCCTTTGGTTCATTTATCACACTGCAAATGGAAAGTCAAGCACATTGCATTGTGGGATATGATAAACTAAATGGAGTAGGTAATCAACAAAACAGTTTAAATGGTGTTAAATTAAGTATGTTTCAAGCTTAATTCACTGCAGAAAACTGTGAAGAAAAGGAATAAAGAGAAAAAAAAACAATTCGGTGCTGCTTTTTGAGCACTATAAAAATATACATATGCAAATCAAGGGTATACTATTTATGCATGTTCTATAGCATAGAATTTTATACAAATCTTCACATTTGCTTGTGACTGTGTGTTTAAATGATATTACAGTGTGATTACAAGAAGCAGCTCCCATACCTCAACAAATCTTATTTGACATACCTACAGTCATCTTTGAATTTCCCCTTTAAAAAAGGCATTACTCTCTGCTTTCTCGACCACACCTTATCCTCTGCCATTTCCTGCTTCAAACGCTCTTCCTGTCAAAAAGGAAAATCTGTGCTGTCCTTTAGAACTAACAAACTTAAAACTAGCTGCTACATTTGGCTAACATAAACTCGGAGTATCTAAAGATACATGCTATACAAACCCTACAGACACACACAGCAGAATTCACTCAGCAAAAAGACTTAAGTATGGACTTGCTACATAAAAGACTTGCTACATCCCGCAAGAGACTTAAACATACAATATTATTGTCAATACAATACAACCTTATTGTAATAGGTGTGAAGTGTGGTAGCAATCATGTTGTGTTTTCTGGAGAGTAGAATAAAGTGATCAATTGCAGTCACACAAACCTAAAGCAATTACTCAGCACACGTCATTACATCCCATCCGCTCAGTGTGCATTCATTTCTCACTTTAACCTCCTGTTCTCTATTTAATGTGCAACTTTTCATTCGCCTTTAAGTCATAACAAGTTGCCAAGACAGATTACAGCTAAAAATATGTTGGCTAATTCTGATCTCGTTCAGTGTCATTCTGCATTTCAAAAAGGTTTCTATCATTATATGAAGCTACAGTCAGTGATAGAACTTTTTACAGTATTACATTGGCCAAATTTAGATTACAGATACAAATAATGTAAAATTTGAATATATAGTAAAGCACATTCACAGAAGGTCATAAGCAATAAGTCATAAGCAATAAATTAGCAAAAAAAGATACTTTTTAATCTAAAAATTTGAAATACATAGTAAAATAAGTATTTTAATGATATTATGATATATGAGTAATATTTGAATCCCTGAGCGTTGCATAGCTTAAAGGAAATGTATTTCATATTTGTCTTTTAATCCCAAAAACTGCAACATATAATTTTCTCTTACATTTGTGTATTGCGTGTTTTTTTAAATGTTTTTCAGACTATTGTATCATCGTACATTCGTACATATGTTGCATTGTGACCTTAACAACATTGTATCCCAATGTAACAGCAACAGTGTGATTTTGCTTTAGGACTCATGTTGGGGCATCAAGTGGCATCCAACACACTACCAAAAATGTTCATGATACCAAAGTAACAAAAAACTCCTTAAAATCAAACATTCAGTTGTGTTAATTTATGTATTATTGATATATCTAAATATGATTCATATTTTTTGGATCTCAGCATCTATAGGTTCTCAAAAAGCATATTATGACAACCCATGTTTATCCTCATTGCAAGTGAATGTGTTTTTAATGCGGCCTGGGTCATATTTTGTTATATTTCTGTATTTCTTTTTTTTGACATTTCTGTCCATGGTTTTCANGGGGGGGGTTGGCATGCACCCTGTCCATATTGACATCTGTCTAATTTGAATTGCTTCTACCAAGTGACAAATGAGTTGGCACAATACCCTCAAGTTTGATTTTATGCCCAGTATATGAGGTCAAGCTAATATATGGGAAATTTTTAATCTTTTCAAAGTTTCTAATGTAATGTATATCAACAAAGTTATAATTTTTATAGTTTCTTTAATATTTCTTAAATTATCAGCATTTTCCAGATTCTGCCAGGTGTATCTAAACTTATGTCCACATCTCTATATATATGTGTATTTATTGTATTGTATTGTTTTATTTAAATTTTATGCACTACATCTACAGGTGCATCACAAAAACCACAGAGCACAACAGCAACACTAAAATCATGGCAGTGATGTCAGGCCTCACTCAGAGCTTCAGACACATTCTGCATCTGAACCAAATTACACTGAAATAGGATTTAATTAAAGCAGCCAGTTAATGAAAGTAGTTCTAATAAAGCCCTAATGTGATTGCGTTCCCTTCACAGCGCTACACAACACACCAGTGAAGAGACATCTGGGTCACGGCCTGTCAGAGTTCTGGAACGGTCTGGAACACAAGAGCTCAATTCCAAAACCTAATGATGAAGATCGAACATACATGTTGAAAAATTAAAAATGTATTTAATCCTTAAAAGTATTGAAAAACTTTAAAACATTTTTTAACATGAGGAATGCTATTTGTGTGATCCAAATCAGTCATTTATGGGGTTTGTTTCATTTACAGTAGGATGTCTTAGAAAAAAGCTGCCATTGTTAACAGGGTACAGCAAGGTTTGTGAAAGAAAAAATCGGAACTGTTCCAAATATGTCATCTGGCACTAGGAAAAACATTTGGTTTTCCCGCTATTCCTGATCACAGTATTCTCAAGTTAAAAGGCTGTAAGAATGTGAGGAAATCTAAAGTATTACTAGACTGTGGCCTAAACTAGTATGTGGCGGTAGAAGGAGGAATGCAGGCAATTGTCACAAGTCAATGGTGATGATGGAACCTCATTTTTGAGTGATTTGAGCATTCTGACAATACTGGAGACACTAATCTATCTGCTCCAGTCAAATCCACAACAACCCACTTGAGTGTTAGACAGCTAACCCCAAAATAATTTGTACTGAAAGACCAAACCCATTGATGCGCTAGCAAACCAATTACAACTACTGTGCGGTACCTCAGTCTATCCATCCAGAGCAGTTTATGCCAAAACAATAGCTGCACAAGCCTGGCAATGTTCTGCTCTACTTGGGCCACAGTCTTAATCCGATACAGTCATGCACAACAATGAATCTGACACAGAAAGTTAAACCCTGTGCCAACCTTAGAGCTTGGTTCTACTATTTTTACTTTTTGTACAACATCCTGAAATTAACCTGAAAAACATCATTTGTGTCTCATATTAAAACAGTTAGAAAATGTATATGTAGTTATGTATATGTAGAAAATGTAAATGTATATATAGTGGAATTTATTTTCTTGATTTTCAGCAGATTCAGCAGATTTTCAGTAAACTAATTACAAGTTCAACCCAGATGACAGTTTTATTCCACCTGAGAAATGTTTTATTAGGGGTCCAAGAAAGGGAAGGCTGGAACCCTATTGTTTTGTAAGGATTTTTAACATTTCCAAGCACAAAGTCCTGGAACCCTATTGCTTTTGTAAGTATCTTTTTCTTTTTCATATTATTATTATGGGCTACAACAGCCTGTAGTTGCTATTGAAATTGTTAGTAATCCAGCTCTAGACCAACTCTATAGCACCACCACTAGTTCAAAAATTCAGTTTTCACATGGTTATAACTTTTGACCCTTTTACATTTACATTTACATTTAGCTGAAGCTTCTATCCAAAGCGACTTACAAATGAGGATAAGGAAGCAACTTCAAATACAATAAGAGGCAACAGTGAATAAGTGCTTTTTACATGCCTTTTGATCTACAACAAAATAAACTTACATTCCACTCACATTCCATATATTACATTAAGACTCTGCCTATTACATTGGCCATTTTAAAGTAAAAAGTACAAAGTACAGTAATCTTATTTTTGCCACTTCTTTAAATTTTGTACAATTCTTATGAAATGTGTCTCATATGATCTTCAGACCGAGCCACACAGAGACGACTGAAGAGAATTTTTTTTATTAATTTTTGTTTAAAGGTTACAATTTTGACTGTGTCTTGGTCATTGTTTGATCAATCAATATGACACTTCGTAAGCTTTATTGGCACATTGATGGGGGGGGTCCAAGCCAAATTTGGGAAGGTCACAAGATTTGAAAAATGACTGAATTAAATGACTGAAAAATTACTTTTTGCTTGTAACTTTTAAAACATTTGTCAGAAAATCAAAATCATGGCATTTATGGATTGTATGGATTTATGGCACATTTTGTCACATTACAACCACAAACTTAAATGTTTTTTTATTGAGATTTTATATAATAGACCAACACAAAGTAGCACATAATTGTAAAGTAGAATGAAAATGATACATGGTTTCAAAATTTTAAGCAAATAAAAATCTGAAGTGTGGTGTGCATTTGTATTCAGCCCCCCTACATCAATACTTTGTAAAGCCACCCTTCGCTGCAATTACAGCTGCAAGTCTTTTGGGGTATGTCTCTACCAGCTTTGCACATCTAGAGACTGACATTTTTGCCCATTCTTCTTTGCAAAATAGCTCAAGCTTAGCCAGATTGTATGGGGAGCATCTGTGAACAGCAATTTTCAAGTCTTGCCACAGATACTCAATGGGATTTAGGTCTGGTCTTTGACTGATTCTAACAGATGAATATTCTTTTATCCAAACCATTTCATTGCAGCTCTGGCTTTATGTTTAGGGTCATTGTCTTGCTGGAAGGTGAATTTCCTTCTCAAGTCTTTTGCAGCCTCTAACAGGTTCTCTTCTAGGATTGCCCTGTATTTATCTCCATCCATCTGCCCTGTATTTAGCTCCATCCATTTTCCCATGAACTCTAACCAGCTTCCCTGTCCCTGCCGAAGAAAAGCATCCCCAGAGCATGATGCTTCCACCACCATGTTTCACAGTGGGGATGGTGTGTTCAGGGTGATGAGCAGTGTTACTTTTCCGCCACACATAACGCTTTATGGCATTTAGGCCAAAAACTTTAGCTTTGGTCTTATCTGATCAGAGCACCTTCATCCACATGTTTGCTGTGTCCCCTACATGGCTTGTGGCAAACTGCAAACATGACTTCTTATGTCTTTCTTTCAACAATGGCTTTCTTCTTGCCACTTTTCTAAAAAGGCCAGATTTGTGGAGTACACGACTTATAGTTGTCCTGTGGACAGATTCCCACCTGAGCTGTGGATTTCTGCAGCTCCTCCAGAGTGACTATGGGCCTCTTGGCTGCTTCTCTGACCAGTGCTCTGCTTGCTCGGTCTGTCAGTTTAGGTGGACTGCCATGTCTTGGTAGGTTTACAGTTGTGGCATACTTGTTCCATTTTTGGATGATGAATTGAACAGTGCTCCTTGAGATGTTCAAAGATATTTTTTATAACCTAACCCTGCTTTAAACTTCTCCACAACTTTATCCCCGACCTGTCTGGTGAGTTCCTTGGTCTTCATGATGCTGTTTGTTTACAAGTGTTCTCTAACAAACCACTGAGGCCTTCACGGAACATGTGTATTTATATTATGACTAAATTACACACAGGTGGACTAATTAGGTGACTTCTGAAGTTGATTGCATTGGATTTTATTTAGGGGTATCAGAGTACAGGGGGCCGAATACTAATGTACATCACCCATTTTCAGATTTTTATTCACTTAAATTTTAAAAAAACGTATATCATTTTCATTCCACTTCACAATTATGTGCTACTTTGTGTTAGTCTATCACATAAAATCTCATTAAAATACATTTAAGTTTGTGGTTGTAAGGTGACAAAATGTGAAAAAATTCAAGGGGTATGAATACTTTTACAAGGCACTGCATTGGACCAAGGTGGGGGATTACAACCAGATGCGGTTCAAGGAGCTCTTCTCTTATCAAGGCCAGGTAGCTGCAGTGCCTGGTGGTCCATCCATCTCTTCTTTTAAATATTCTGCCTACTGGCAGGGATCGAAGGGGGTTGAGCAGCACAGGCAGGCCTCACAGCCCAAGAGGAGGTTCGATCTGAAGACTGTGCTTTCTGCACAGAACACCTGATGCCAGCAGCACTAAATCAAGGAACAGCCCCATGAAGGGGGGTTCCTGTGAACGTCAACATCGTGTGCCAGATCCCCCCTCAGAGCCCCCAGTTGGCATTTATGCTTCCCCTGCCACCCCAGGTGTCTTGGGGTCCAGAAGCACCCGGTGGTTCGTCTGTCCCATCTTCTCTCTTTTATGTCCAGAGACATCCTGCCGGTTCTCTGATTCAGAAGACTGGACCGGTAGAGAGGATGATACCTCTGATGATTTTCTGTCAGTCTGGAAACTTCTGCCTAGTTTATCGGCATGGCTGTTAAGAACAGCAGACAGAGGTTACAGAATTCAGTTTGGCCCCTTCTGCTTCCTTGTTTCAATGGCGTCTTGCAGACTATAGTATTAGGAGAGCAGCAACTAGTGTTGGCCAAAGAGTTGGCCTATAAAATGCGTTCCCCCTCACATGAGGGATCTGGGCTTTTATAGCCAATGTTTTATAGTTCTCAAGAAGGACGGGGGCCTGAGTCGAATTCTAGATCTGTGCCATCTGAATCTGTCTCTGAGGAGATACAGATTAAAAAAAAACGCTGAAGCAGATCGTGTCAAAATCAGCCTGAGGACTGGTTTGTCACAATAGATCTTAAAAGATGCATACTTTCACATAGAAGGAACACAGGAAATGTCTCAGATTTGCTTTCTGGGGCAAAGCCTACCAATATTGAGGGCTTCTTTCGGCCTAGCCCTATCACTATGCATTTTCATGAAGAGCGTTGATGCAGCTCTGGCTCCCTTGAGATGCCAGGGTATCCGTGTTTAAATTATATAGACAACTGGCTACTCATGGCCAGCTCCCAGGAATTAGCTACACAGCATTGAGATGTTGTGTTAGCTCATATGAGCTGCTTGGGGCTGAGACTCAACCCCAAAAAGAACATGCTTTCTCTAGTTCAGGGGTAATTTGGGATTCCATTATGATGAGAACACAATTGTCTCCTGCACATGTGGAGTCAATCCTTGCTGTTGTGGGCAGTGTTCGGCTAGGCCAGCACCTAACAGTGGTTCAGATTCTGTTAGGCTGTTAGGACTCATTGCAGTAGTGGCCAATGTGATTCCATTGGGCCTACTTTATTATCATTTGGCTAAACAAAAATTGGGTATCATCCCAAAATCCATCCGCTAAGGATGGTAAGGGCTACGCGCTGAAGCCTTTTCTATGTGGCTCAGACTCTGGTTTTTCACCTTGGGTCCCATTCTTGGCTAAGGAAAAATGGGTTTCATCCCAAAATCTCCCATCTAAGGGTGGTAAGGATTACGTGCCAAGGGCTTTGTACTCTTTCTATGTGGCTCAGATCCCAGTTTATTACCTTTGGTCTCACTTTAGGAGCGTTATGCCATCGCAGGATTCTTATGACGGATGTTCTCTATGGCTTCCCAGTCCTTGGTCAGTGAGAGGGCCCTCATCTCTCCTGACACATAAACTGCCTGGAAATGAGGGCAGTGTTTCCCACACTTCAAGGGCCAACACGTCCATGTGAATAACAACACAGTGGTCTCATACTTAAATCTCCAAGGACGACTGTGTTCATGCCCCTGTTAAGGCCGGGCAGTAGATCCTTCTTTGGTCAGAAACCAGGCTGCTCTCCATCAAAGCGAAGTATATCCCAGGGCTTGCAGCTCTTTGTGTTATGGTGTGGGCGACATCATGTTGACCAGGTTCACTGCCCTGTTGATTTAGTGCTGGAGTTTCAAGAGTGTCTCCAACCACTCTCAAGGTTTATGGGGCTGCCATGTCATGACTGAGGTGAGCGTCCGCCAGCAGCAGATCTTTGAGCACCTCGCCACCCGTCAGACCCGGACGGAGGAGGAGCTTGCGACCCTGCGCACCAACACCGGCCGCCATGCCCCGCTGCCCGACCCCCGCGTGCAAGCCACTCGTCTGCTGCCCAAGATGTCGGCAGACGACGACGTGGAGGCGTATTTGCAGGTCTTTGAGAACACTGCGATGTGTGAGGGCTGGGCACCCGAAGACTGGGCACAGCTGCTGGCACCCCTGCTCACGGGCGAGGCACAGCGGGCGTA